>JAJIBD010003672.1:0-60459 GCA_021461705.1 Cryptotis parvus
TCTCGGCAGAAGGTGGAACTACAACCCCCAGAAGTCCGAGCAGAACCAGAAGTAAACCGTCATTTTGAACTCTCACACCGGCCTGTCTGCATCTCAGGTAGCGTCCCTGGAACTAGGAAATTCAACACCAAGGGAAGGTAATACCCTCAAGAAAAAAAGAAACAGAGCACTAGAGGAATCTATCCCTGAACACCGCAACACCATGGGAAAACAATGCAGATCCCCAGCTCGAAGAGCAGATGAAGGAATCGACCGTGAAGAATCAAAAAAAAGAATACAGACGCCGCATGATCACTCTGACAATGAAATTAGAGAAGAAATTGGTAGGATGTTTAAGGAGCTCAACAAAAAAAATTGAGCAGATGTCCAATAAAATACAGGAGAACATAAACGAAGCAGTTGAGAGGGCAGTCAATAAACTACGGGGAGGAAATGAGAGCAGAAATGAGAACCATGCAAATAGAAATATTATCGCTTAAAAACTCAGTAGATGAAATGAAAAACACAATCGGGGCTCTCAACAGTAGGATGACAGCAGCGGAAGAGAGAATCAGTGAGACTGAAGATGAGCTGCAGAAAGCACTCAGAGAACTACATAAGATGGAAAAAGATCGGAAAATGCATCAGCATGGAACAGAGAACAATGGGATGAAGCCAGGCGGAACAACATAAGAATTATCGGAGTCCCAGAGGGACAGGAAAGTAACCCCAAGGAAATTAAAACAGTTAAAAACATCCTGGCTGAAAAGTTCCCCAAGTTAAAGGATGAAGGCATCCAGATCCAAGAAGCCCGACGCAGCTACCAGCAAGAAGAGATCCCAATAGAAAGACCCCGAGACACATCCTAGTTAAAGTAATGGATGCCATAGACAGAGACAGAATTCTTCAGGCAGCAAGATCAAAGAAGGAAATTGTATACAAAGGAGCATCCATTCGACTTTCAGCAGACTTCTCAGAAGACACCCTCCAAGCCCGAAGGCAGTGGTGGAATATAGTAAAAAAACTTAATGAATTGAATGCCTCAGCAAGAATTCTTTATCCAGCTAAACTCTCACTCAGATTTGAAGGACAGATATACAACTTCTTGGATAAACAACAGCTTAGGAACTTTGTAAAATCAAAACCAACCTTAAAAGAAGGACTGAATGATCTACTATAAGACGAGACATAACCCAAAAGAACAACCAACCTATACAGAAAGATGGCACAAAATCCCATGACAATAATCTCTCTCAATGTCAACGGTGTAAATGCACCAGTTAAGAGACACAGAGTGGCATAATGGATCACAAAATTGAATCCGACATTTCTGCTGCCTTCAAGAAACACACCTGAACAATCGGAGCAAAGACAGGCTCAAAATAAAAGGCTGGAAAACAATCCTTCACTCAAACAACCCATCCCAAAAAGGCTGGGGGTAGCCATACTGGTATCTGACAACATAGACTTCAGGCTGAAGAAGGTCAGAAGGGACAGTGAAGGTCACTTCTTAATAGTCAAGGGATGCATATATCAGGGAAGAAATCACGCTATTAAACATATATGCACCCAATGAGGGGCCAGCAAAATACCTAAAACAATTACTAATAGACTTCAAAGAAAACATTGACAGCAACACAGTTGTAGTTGGAGACTTCAACACTGCTCTATCAACCCTGGATAGATCAACAAGATTGAAACTTACCAACGAAATACTGGCCCTAAAAAAGAAGAGATGGAAGAAAGAGGGCTGGTAGACATATGCAGGACATTTCATCCCCAAAAAGCTGAATACACTTTCTTCTCCAGTGCACATGGAACATACTCGAAAATAGATCACATGCTGAGCCATAAATCATACCTCCATAAAATCAAGAAGATAGAAATTGTGCCAACTATTTTTTCAGACCATGATGCACTGAAAATAGAAGTTAATTGTACACAAAAAACGGAGACCAATACCAAGTGCCTGGAAACTAAACAGCTCACTGCTGAACAACCAGCAAGTCATAAAAGAAATCAAAGAGGAAATTCAAAGATTCCTAGAAACAAATGAGACTGAAGACACGAATTACCAGAACTTGTGGGATACAGCAAAAGCAGTGTTAAGAGGCAAGTTCATAGCTCTTCAGGCATTCATCAGAAAAGAAGAAAAGGCCATCATAAACAGTCTGACTTCCCAACTTAAGACCTTAGAGAGTGATCAACAAAAAAGGAGCCCAACCCAAGCAGAAAGAAATAATAAAACTTAGAGCAGAAATCAATGAGATGGAATGTCAAAAAACAATCCAGAAGATCAACGAAACCAAAAGCTGGTTCTTTGAAAAAATAAACAAGATTGACAAACCACTTGTAAGAAAAGGAAAAGAGAGAACCCAAATAAATAGAATCAGAAATGAAAAGGGGACATCACAACTGAAAACACAGAAATTCAAAAGATCATCAGAGATTACTATGAGAGCCTGTACGCCACGAAACAAGAGAACCTAGAAGAAATGGACAAATTCCTGAATTCCTATAGCTTCCCAAGTCTGCAACAAGAAGATTTGTAATACCTCAACAAACCTATCTCCATCGAGGAAATAGAATCGGTAATCAAAAGTCTCCCCAAACACAAAAGCCCAGGTCCAGATGGATTCACCAGTGAATTCTACAAAACCTTTAAAGAGGACCTACTCTCAATTCTTTTTAAGCTCTTCCGGCAAATTGAAGAAACAGAAATACTCCCAAATAGCTTTTTACGAGGCACATATCACCCTGATACCCAAAGCAGACAAAGATGTCACAAAAAAAGGAAAACTACAGACCAATCTCCCTGATGAATACAGATGCTAAGATCTTCAACAAAATACTAGCAAATAGAATCCAAAGAGTCAACAAAAAGATTGTACACCATGACCAAGTGGGATTCATCCGGGAATGCAAGGATGGTTCAACATCCGCAAGTCAATCAACATAATACATCATATCAACAAAAAAGAAAAATAAAAACCATATGATCATATTAATAGATGCAGAGAAGGCATTTGACAAGATTCAACACCCTTTCATGATAAAAAGCTCTCCGTAAAATGGGGATTGAAGGAACCTTCCTCAAGATAATCCAGGCCATCTACTACAAGCCCACAGCGAGCATCATTCTCAATGGGGAAAAACTGAAAGCCTTCCCCTTAAGATCAGGGACAAGACAAGGCTGCCCGCTCTCACCACTTCTATTCAGTATATTACTGGAAGTACTTGTCATAGCAATCAGGGAAGAAAAAGACATTAAGGACATCCAGATAGGAAGGGAAGAAGCCAAGTTATCACTATTTGCAGATGACATGATATTATACCTGGAAAATCCAAAACTCTCTACCAAGAGGCTCCTCGAAATAATACATTCTTATAGTAGAGTAGCAGGGTACAAAATCAATACCCAAAAGTCAATGGCCTTCCTATATGCAAACAGCGAAAGAGAAGAAAGGGACATTAAAGAAACTATCCCATTCACAATTGCACCGCAGAAAATCAAATACCTAGGAATCAGTTTGACAAAGAATGTAAAGGATCTCTACAAAGAAAACTACAAAACGTTACTTCCAGGAAATAAAAGAAGACCTGAGGAAATGGAGACACATTCCCTGCTCATAGATTGGAAGGATTAACATTATCAAAATGGTAATACTCCCTAGAGCTTTATACAGATTCAATGCGGTCCCTATAAAGGTACCCATGATGTTCTTCAAAGAAATTGAACAAACACTCCTGAAATTTGTATGGAATAATAAACCCCCATGAACAGCTAAAGCAATCCTTGGGAAAAAAGAAGATGGGAGGTATCACTTTCCCCAACCTCAAGCTCTACTACAGAGCAGTTGTAATTAAGACAGTGTGGTATTGGTATAGAGACAGACCCGTAGACCTATGGAATAGAACTGAGTATCCTGAAACGCACTCACAAATATACAACCACTTAATCTTCGATAAAGGAGCAAAAAAATATTAAGTGGAGCAAAGAAAGCCTCTTCAACAAATGGTGCTGGGAAAACTGGGCAGCTACGTGTAAAAAATGAACTTAGACCTCCTTCTAACGCCATGCACAAAAGTCAGATCAAAATGGATTCTAGATCTCGATATCAGACATGAATCTATAAGGTACATCGAAGAAAACATAGGAGAAACGCTCTACGACATCAAAACTAAAAGTATCTTTAAAGACGACACACCACTGACCAAGCAAATGGAAGCAATGATAAACAAATGGGATTATATAAAATTGAAAATCTTCTGCACCTCAAAAGAAACGGTGACCAAGATACAAAGACAATCCACAGAGTGGGAAAAGATATTCACCCAATACCCATCTGACAAGGGGTTAATATCCAGGATATATCAGGCACTGGTAGCACTCCACAAGAAGAAAACAGCCAACCTCATCAAAAATGGGGAGAAGAAATGAACAGAAGTTTCCAAAAAAGAAGAAATTCGAATGGCCAAAAGGCATATGAAAAAGTGATCTTCATTATTAATGATCAGGGAGATGCAAATCAAAACAACAATGAGGAACCACCTCACACCACAGAGACTGGCACACATCCAAAACAGCAAGAACAACCGGTGCTGGCGTGGATGTGGGGGAAAAAAGGGACTCTCATCCACTGCTGGTGGGAGTGCCGACTGGTCCAGCCCTTTTGGAAAACAATATGGGCATTCCTCCGAAAGCTAGATATTGAGCTCCCATTTGGTCCAGCAATAGCACTCCTGGGAATATACCCTACAGACCGAAAAACACATAGCAGAAACACTATCTGTACTTCTTTATTCATCTCTGCGCTATTCACTATAGCTAGAATCTGGAAACAACCTAAATGCCCGAGAACAGAGGACTGGCTAAAGAAACTGTGGTTCATCTACACTATGGAATACTATGCGGCTGTCAGAAAAGATGAAATTATGAAATTTACCTGCAAATGGATGGACATGGAGTCTATCATGCTGAGTGAAATTAGTCAGAAGGAAAAGGACAGATATAGAATGACTGCATTCATTAATAGGATATAAATAGATACCAGTGTTTTACTATATGGGAAATGGTAATGGCAGATTAAAACTCACCACTGAATATACACAAAGAGACTTAAGTGATAAACTCTAAATATCTGCAGGGCTAGCCACAATGTGTAAAATAAGAGGGAGAGAGATGCAGAGACAGAGAGAGATAGAGAGAGAAAGAGAGGAAACTGGGGTACCTGCTATTAAGGCGGCCTGGGGCGGGAGGGGTGGGGTACATTGGTGGTGGAAATGGGGCACTGGTGGAGGGGTGGGTGCTGGAATACCAAGAACCAATTATGAACACCTTTGTAATTGTATGTTTCACTGTGGTATAATAAAAAAATTTTTTAAAAAATTAAAAAAAAAAGAAGTGAGCTTACCTCGATTGGAGAAGGAAAGGGGCCTAGCTTGAGTGGGGGACGTCAGGACACTGGTGGGAAGAGGACCCTAGTGTAGATCGTATGCTGCTGGAATGTTTCATGTCTGAAGCCCTGCCACTACCAATACTGTAAACCACTGCGTCTAAAATAAAATAGATGTTCTCCTAGAGAAGGTAAATTTTATTTATTTTTTTTTACTTCCAAAATAAATTTTATTGCATTAACTTTCTCTATAAATTCGTCTTATAAAACAAATATTCAAATTTGTTGTAATTTGTGTATAAATAGTTTGTGTAAGTTTCAAATTATTTTTATTATATTTAATTTTTATTATTTTATTTTTGTTATTTCAATTCTTTTTTTTTAATTTTATTTTATTATTTTATTATTTTTTTTTTAACATTTTCTTTTTTTTTTATTTTTTTATTTTTTATTTTTTTATTTTTACAATTACAAAGATATACAATTAAAAAGTTCATATTTGGGTTTTGGTCATACAGTGTAGCAGCACCCATCCCGCCACCAGTGCCCATCTCCCACCACCAACGCTCCCCGGTTCCCTCCCCCCCCCCCCCAGCCCTCCTCCATGGCAGGTTCTTTATTTCTTTCCATTTCTCTATCCTTCTCTTTTCCTTCCTCTCCAGACTATGGATTACAGAACATACATTAAAGGGTTGTCATGTGTATCCTTTTGCCTCTATTTAATGCTCAGTTCTAGGTTGGCATTAGTACCCTCACAATTGTTAGCACACTGTTCCATTTTCTGTCTTACCTAGCCTCTGAAACCTACACGTTTGTGATAATTTCCACCTTTGACAGGACCTCCTGATCTATGTTTCACTTGACCTTGGATATTGGTATCATAATATGTACCTATATATTTATGTTATGCAGATAAATGCAGTCATTCTGTAACTGTCTCTCTCCTTCTGGCTAATTTCGCTCAACATAATCTTCTCCATGTCCATCCATTTGTAGGCAAATTTTATAACTTCATTTTTCCTAACAGCTGCATAGTATTCCATTGTGTAGATGTACCAAAGCTTTTTTATCCAGTCATCTATTTTCGGGCACTCTGGTTGCTTCCAGATTCTGGCTATTGTGAATAATGCTGCTATGAACATAAAAGTAGGGATGGTGTTTCCGCTCGCGTATTTTTGGTTTCCCAGAGTAGATTCCCAGGAGTGGTATGGCTGGGTCAAATGGGAGTTCAATTTCTAGTCTTTGGAGGAATGTGAGAAGGTAAATTTTAATTAGATTGATGAATTACAAAACCTGTGAAACAAAGCTAAGTGTACTTGTCTTTTTTTTTATTTAGTCACTAAAAAATTTAAAAGCGATTCACGTAGGATTTGAGGCATACAGTGTTTCAACACCAATCCCTTGACCACTGGCCCAGTATCCATTCTCCCTCCTCTCTCTCTCTCTCCCTCTCTCTCTCGCCTCTCTCTCTCTCACCTGTCTCTCTCTCTCTCTCGCTCTCTCTCGCTCGCTCTCACTCTCTCTCGCTCACTCTCTCCACTGTGGCCTATAGTAATGTTGCTGGCAGGGTTTCCTACTTAGCTCTTGACCACCTTTCAGCACCACCTTCTCCTCCTGGTTGAACACTTCCCCACACCATGTGCCCCCTCCTTGTTTTATCCCCATCCTTCCCACCCCATCAAGCCATCAAGTGACATGTTTTTACTGAGTATTGTTTTCTTGTTGTTTCCATTCTCTGAGAATAAAGCACTATACAAATAAGCAACAAACCATAGCACTCTAGCATAGATCTAACAAAAGACTTAAATGCAACTTTTTTTTTTTTTAGTATTAAAAAAAATTGACTTGGGCTGGAGGGATAGCTCAGCATCTGGAACTTACGCTTTTTAGAGGCCTGAGTTAAATTTCCCACACTACAAATGTCTCCTGGGCACTGAGCTGAGAGTAGCCCCCTCAGCACCCCCAGATGGAGCCACAAAACAAAATAAAAATGGGTCCAAATCCAAAACAAGGCAGCTCAGCCTTGTTTTCCGTGATCCCTGTCACCATATGTGATTTCCAGCTGTAGCCAACTTGCTGTGTGCAAACACAGAAGTGAACCATGATCAAGGGCCAGGGAGAAGGCACAAAGGAGGATCACATACTTTGTATCCAGGAGTACTTAGTTTGTCCTGTGACACCACCTGGTCCCCAAATGTCATCAGGAGTGGTCCCCAGCACCAAGCCCCGGGGTACCTAAGCCAGGAAGTGCCCCCCGGGCCAGAATGCAGCCCCTGGCAAGTACCATGGCCATGGGAGCCAGTGATGTGTGAGCAATACAGCCGAGTTGCTGAACGCTGGACGGTACAAAAACATCAGCAGAGAGGAAAGTAGCCTAAGCACTTCAGAAAGAAAAGATTCACTTGTTTGTGCCTGTTACCGTGTGTCAATCCCCAGTCACTTTCATGCTCACAAAAGCTAAAGTCCCGTGTTGCTGATTTGCCATTGCTGCTGGAGAAGACATTTGTGTTCCCTTGAAGATATCAGGCATAGGAATATGGGAAGTGTCTCTGGCGATTCAGGAAAAACAAATCCTCAGAGCCCTTTTCTGCTCCGACTTGTCACCCCACCTCTTACTACAAAAGATGTTGCCACACTCAGCAAGAGGCAGCGAGAAGTGGGTGGGACTCCCTTTGTGTTCTTGATGAACTCACTCTGCTTTGGACTGTTGGTTGAATGTCCTGGTTTCAATCCAGTTGAACTGGTGGGAGCAGTGACTCCACCTTAGGTCTGAGCCAGCACACCGCTGAGCTTCGGCTGGCTGGAGAGCAGAGCTGGGAGAAGCATGTGGGTGGCAGGGCACCAGCAGAAGGAGGGATAGAGACAAGATCAGTTTCTCTCCAGAGCGAAGGACTAAGAGGACCCTTCTTTCTTATTTGCCGTAAAGACAAGTGTCAGAGCAAATACAAGGTGAAGGTGCTACCATTCCTTTTTCAAAAAGAAATAAGGCAATAAACAAAATTCTCTCTGCTATTTTAAGGCAGATCTATATATTTTCATAATCATCTTGATTCTTTTGTTTACTAACAAACATTTAAAACACTATTGGATACATCAATCTAGTCAGCTTTAATAGAAAATCTTGGGGTCTCTCCTTACGAAACAAGACACATTTTCCAATGGGAGCCTGGCTTAGCTTCCCCATTAGACAACAGGTATCAGGTACAAGGATATATAGCAGGTGAATGAGTCTTTGATGAAAAACAAATATAAAATAATTTTCATCCAAGAGTTTATGATCTGGAATTGCCTGTGGATCTTAAACACAAACACATTATAAATTCAACAAGAAGTATATCATATCTTCCCTATTTTGACTTAAAATGCTTTTCTAGGCCAGACAGTATTATGAAAGAGTAATATTTGTCCTTTCCATTTAGGTATCTTGTTTAAGTTGTATAGTCTTTTTGTCTAAGCTTTGGGGCTGGAGTAGTACAGTGGGGAGGGCATTTGCCTTGCACACAGCTGACCTGGGTTCAATCCCCAGCATCTCATATGGTCACTAAGTACTGCCAGGAGTGTTTTCAGAGTACAGAGCCAGAAGTAACCCCCTGAGCACAGTGAAATGTAACCCAAAAACAATAAAAATAAAATTATAAGTTGTACTAACCATCAGAATTTTTTTTCTTTTTTCTCTATTTTTATTATATTTTTTTCTTTTTTTCTTTTTTCTTTTTTTTAATTTTATTACACCACCTTTAGACATACAATTGCAAGATGCTCATGCTCGAGCTCTGGTTCTACAGTGTTTCAACACCCATCCCTCCACTCAAACCCATCTCCCATCACCAATGTCCCCACCTCTCTCCTCCCTCCCGCACCCCAACTACCTGGCGGGTTCTGTATATCTTTTCTCTCTCCTCTCCATCTCTCTCTCCTGCCTACCTGTCCCACACATCGTAGAATGCAGTACATCAAAGGTCATAACTGTTTCCACTAGTTTGATGGACCGCGTGGCCGCAAGTGGTCACGCAACTTAGGGGCCTCATGGTCAGCATTCGGACAGCAAAAATGGCGGCTAATGCAGGCGAATCTCATCTGGCTGCTTCTGGGACCCCCCCAAAGTTGATGGGCCCACTCCCAAAACCCATCTGTCCTCCTGGCGGCCTCATGATTAGCTGAGCTAGGGAGAACCAAGTTCCAGTTCCCCCAGCTGCGTCTGAGACTCTGTATGCTATGACTGGTCTCCCCAGGGCAGCTCCTGGGTGGGACTACCAGGCTAAGACAAAATGGAGAGGGAAGGGCCGACCCAGGCTCCATCTGACGAATTCCTGGTGATTCCCGCTTCTGGGAGCTGCCTCTCTGGGCTCGAACTTGTTTTGCTCTGTTAATCTGGTCTTGAGGTCAGCGTCCCTCCCATCAGAATTGTTTTCATGTCACTTAAGAAGCAGTTCTTCATTACAGTAGAGAAATAACCTGTTTTTTAGACAATTATCATAAATTGCATTGTGACTTTAGTACTGTTACTGTTTTCTTGAATTTAGGGCAACATTTTGTGGTACTCAGGGGCTCCTCCCAGCTCTGTTCTTGGGAGTCACTTCTGGAGAGCATGCAGTGCTATGAGAAGAACTGGGATGGTCACATGCAAGCAAAGTTTCTTTACCCCTGTATGATCTCTCCAACCCCCAAAACCTTAATAATCTGGTATTGTTCTTCTCAAACATTTAACAGTATCTTTTGAAAGTTAAACTGTGGGTCTTCTGAATAAGATGTCTTAAAATAACTAGTAAATAATAAGGAAAATAGGTATTATTTGTATATAACTATTTTATAATTTAATTTAATGATCACTTGACATCCCTTTATTCGTTGATTTGCTCAAGCAGGCACCAGTAATGTTTCCATTTGACCCTGTCACGTGCCATTGTAACCCAATGGCATCTGCTTGTGTCAGAAATACGAAGAGCCTCAAACCATTTGTTCAGGGTCTTGATGAAGAAGTTTGACCATCTTTGAGGTGGGCGGCCACGTGATCTTTTGTAGTCCCATGAGATCCAGTCTTTATCAGTCTTGATAAAGATACCCATGACACCTTTCAAAAAGTTGATTAAACACTTCTCTAATTTGTATGGGAACAATAACCCCCTACAAATACCTAAAGCAGTCCTTGGAAAAGAGAAGATGGGAGGCATCACCTTTCACAACTTTAAACTGTACTACTAAGTTGTAATTAGAACAGCATTGTATTGGAATATAGACACACCCACAGACCTATGGATTAGAGTTGTATATCCTGGCACACACCCTCAAATATATTATCATTTAATTCTTGATAAGGAAGCAAGAAATATGAAGTGGATTAAGGAAAGCCTTTTGAACAAGAGGTGCTGAGAAAACGACATGTAAAAAATGACCTCAGACCTCTATTTTAGGCTATGCACAAGAGTCATCATACCTGAATCCATAAAGTACATGGAAAAAAATGTAAACAAAACATTGACATTGAGGCGAAAGACATCTTCAAAGATTAAATACCACTGACTAGCAAGCAAGTATAAGCAAAGATAAACAAATGGGATGACATTAAACTAAAATGCTTCTGCACCTTAAAAGAAATGGTGACCAAAGGTTTTTGTTACTGGTTTTGCAATCAAATACGCACTGGACAACTTGCCAGGCTCTGCCGCGGCGGGTGCAGTACGCTCAGTAGCTTATACACTCAGTAGTTTGTCAGATGGGCTGGACATATAATGCAATTTGGATTTGACCACTGGACTAGAGCCCTTACCGACTGGATCCCATGGGACGCCAAAGATCCCGTGGCTGCCCACCTACACGATGGTCAGTCTTCTTCATCAAGACCCTGATGAACGGCTTGAGACTCCTCTTATTCCTGAAGCAAGAAGATGCCATTGGGCTACACTGGCACGTGATAAGGTCAAATGGAAATGTTACTGGCACCCGCTCGAGCAAATCGATGAATAACTGAGATTCAAGTGATCAAGTGATCGAAGGTTAAAAAAAAAAAAAAAAAACTCACAGATTGGGAAAGAATATTTACCCGATACTCATCTGATAAGGGTTAATATCCAAGATAATATTGATCACTTGACATCCCATTATTCATTGATTTGCTCGAGCGGGTGCCAGTAGCATTTCCATTTGACCCTATCACGTGCCAGTGTAGCCCAATGGCATCTGCTTGCTTCAGGAATACGAAGAGCCTCAAACCGTTCGTTCAGGATCTTGATGAAGAAGTCTGACCATCTTGTAAGTGGGTGGCCCAGGGATCTTTTGATGTCCCGTGGGATCCAGTCGGTAAGGGCTCTAGTTCAGTTGTCATCTCCAAATTGCATTATATGTCCAGCCCATCTGATTTTCGATGCCTTGGAAAACGAGACAGCATCCCTGACTCTGGATCGTTGATGGAGGTTGAACTCCAGATTCCTTCTCTCACTTGAGTGAGGCATGATATTCCAAGCATAGCTCTTTTGATTCCTCTTTGGGAAACCTGAATAGCGTTCTCATCCTGCTTTCGTAAGGCCCAGGTCTCTGAAGCATATGTTAATGCAGGGAGAACAGTGGAATCGAAGAGATGTGCCCGGAGCCGGAGGTTCTTTGTCCTTTTAGCTATTTCTTCGATGCCTTTGAAGGCATTCCATGCCGCTCTCTTCCTCCTGCGCAGCTCAGGTTTTAGGTCGTTCATCATGTTGATTTCTCGACCTAGGTACACATAACTGCTGCATTCAGAGATGTTTGTTCCATTGAGAGTGAATGGGGCCTCTGGAGCTAGTTCATTTTTCATGAACATAGTTTTGTTGAGATTCAGCTGTAGACCTATCTTTCTACATTCTCGGTCAAAGTCAGCCAGCATTTGTGCTGCTTAGCTAATGTTTGGTGTTATTATGATGATGTCATCAGTGAAGTGGAGGTGGTGTAGTTGCCGACCATCTATCTTCACTCCCATTCCTTCCCATTCTAATTTTTGCATGATGTTCTCGAGGGTGGCGCTGAAGAGTTTTGGTGAAATGGTATCACCCTGTCGAACTTCTCTATTGACATAATGATCACTTCCTTGTAGAATGGTGAGATCCTAGTGGTGAATCCGTAATACAGCTCACGAAGGATCTTGATGTATTGGGTTTGAACACCCTGTTTGGCTAGGGCTTCGATGACTGCTTCGGTCTCCACAGAATCAAAGGTTTTCTTTAAATCAATGAACGTGAGACAGAGCGGCATCTTGAACTCCCTACAAACCTCTATGAGCTTGGTTACTGTGTGGATATGGTCGATTGTTCTGAATCCTTTTCAGAGGCCAGCTTGCTCGCATGGTTGTCCTTCATCTAATGTTCCGCCAATTCTATTGAGGATGACTCGAGTGAACAGCTTGTAGATGACAGACAACAGGCAGATGATGAGATAGTTGCCAATGTCGTGGATGTCTCCCTTCTTGAACAGTAGAACTGTCCTGCTGGTTTTTCATTGGGAAGGCACCTTGCATTAAGACAGGTAGCGTGTGAAGAGCTGAGCCAGTGTATTGATGAGTACTGACTGCAGATTCTTCAGGTGTTTGGGTCTGACTTTGTCTGGGCCTGGTGCTGTTCGCTTCTTTACTGAAGAAATGGCATGTCGGATATCAGAAGGGAGAACATTGGGAACGAATATCCATCCTGTGGAATTTGGTATGTGGACAGGACAACATGGCTATCAAAGAGATTTGAGTAGAAGTCATGGATAATCTTCTCCATTGCCTTTCTGGAAGATGTGCTAGATCCATCAGGACGTCGGAGGACAGTCATCTTGGTCTTATAGTTGGTGAAGGACATGGGGGCATTGCGAATACTTTTCCTGGCTTCTGTTGCATCGACCAGCATTTCTGCTCTTCTCTCTTTGAGATCTTCCTTTATTGCTTCTCTGCACTGCTTTGCGAGCTTGGATGTTAGCATTTGGTCACCTGAAGCTCGCGCCTTGTCACGTTGGTGAATGAGCTCGAGAGTTTTGAAGACAGGCGTCCTTTTGTGGTTTTTTTCTCTCTCAGCATTCTTCGCACAATCATGGAGGTGCTGAAACAGTCGGTTGTATTCTTCATCAATGTCGTCAATGATGGTATCCTCCAGGTTTGCCACAATGGTGCCAAAGAATGCCATCCCAATTGGTGGTCATTCTGGGAGTTCTCTTCATATCTGTGCCTTATCCAAGATATAAGGCACAGATATATGAAGTAGAATATAAAAGGTAAAATATAAAGGAGGAAATTTACAAAAATTAAATCCAACCGCATCAGAAAATGAAGAGAAGAAATGAAAAGAAACATCCTCAAAGAAGAAAATCAAATGGACATAAAGACATGAAAAAATGCTTTCATCATGAATTATTGGGAGATGCAAATCAAAACAGCAAAGAGATATCGATACTCACGCTACAGAGACTGGCACACATCCAAAAGAACCGGAACAACCTGTGCTGGCATTGATGTGGGGAGAAAGGGACTCTCTTTGCTGGTAACCAGGGCCAACTGGTCTAGTTTTTTTGAAAAACAATATGGATATTTCTCAAAAAACTAGAAATTGATGGCCCATCACCTCTGGGGGTCCCAGAATCAGCCAGATGAGACTCTCCCATCACATTAGCTGCCATTTTCGCTTTCCAGACGCTGCAGCACATCAGAGCCCACGCAGGAGGGATGCTGACCTCAAGACCAGATTAACAGAGCAAAACGAGTTCGAGCCCAGGTAGGCAGCTCCCAGAGGTGGGAATCACCGGGAATTCGTCAGATGGAGCTGGAGTCGTCCCTTCCCTCTCCATTTTGTCTGAGCCCGGTAGCCCCACCCAGGAGCTGCCCTGGGACAACCAGTCATTGCATGAAGAGTCTCAAACGCAGCTGGGAGAAGTGGAACTCGGCTCTCCCCTAGCTCAGCTGACCACCAGGCCTCCAGGAGGACAGATGGGTTTTGGGAGTGGGCTCATCACCTCTGGGGGTCCCAGAAGCAGCCAGATGAGACTCGCCCACCACTTTAGAGGCCATTTTCACTGTACAGATGCTGTAGCACATCATAGCCTGCCCAGGAAGGACACTGACCTCAAAACCAGATTAACAGAGCAAATCAAGTTCGAGCCCAGGTAGGCAGATCCCAGAAGTAGGAATCACCAGGAATTCATCAGATGGAGCTGGGGTTGTCCCTTCCCTCTCCATTTTGTCTGAGCCCGGTAGCCCCCACCCAGGAGCTACCCTGGGGCGACCAGCCATAGCATGCAGAGCCTCAGACGCAGCTGGGGGAACTGGAACTCAGCTGTCCCCTAGCTCAGCTGACCATAAGGCCGCCAGGAGGACAGATGGGTTTTGGATGTTGACCCGTTACCTCTGGGGGTCCGGAAGCAGCCGGATGAGACTCGCCCACCACATTATCCGCCATTTTTGCTGTCTGGACGCTGACCATGAGGCCCCTATGTCCGCAGCCACTTGCGGCCACGTGGTCCATCAAACTAGTGGAAACAGTTATGTCCTTTAATGTGCTGCATTCTACAATGTGTGGGAAAGGTAGGCGGGAGGGAGAGATAGAGAGGAGAGAAAAGATATACAGAACCCGCCAAGAAATTGGGGTGCGGCAGGGGGGAGGGAGGTGGGGACAAAGATATACAGAACCCGCCAAGAAATTGAGGTGCGGCAGGGGGAGGGAGGTGGGGACATTGGTGATGGGAGATGGATTCGGGTGGAGGGATGGGTGTTGGAACACTGTAGAATCAAAACTCGAGCATGAGCTTCTTGCAATTGTATGTTTAAAAGTGGTGTAATAAAATTAAATAAATAAATTTTTAAAAAAGCAACAACTAGAAATTGAACTCCCACTGGACCCAGCATTACTGGTTCTGAGAATATGCCCTGGGGCTCCATAACACAGTTGAAACATCATCTGCACTTCTATGTTCATTGCAGCACTATTCACAATAGCCAGAATGTAGAAACATTCTGAGTCTCCAAGAACAGAAAGCTGGATAAAGAAACTATGGTACATCTACACAACAGAATACTACTCAGCTGTTAGGGAAAATGAAGTAATGACATTTGCCTATAAGTGGATGGACATGGAAAGTATCATGCTGAGTGAAATGAATCAGAAGAAGGACAGACATAAAAGACTACATTCATTTGTGGGATATAAAAAAAAAATATTATGAGACTAATATCCAAGGCCAGGGAAAACAAGGGCCAGAGGACTTGTCAATGGCTGAAACACAAGTGTGTTTGAGGCAAAGAGTAGGGAAGACAGAGAAAGGACCAGTTTGACAATAATAGTTGGAAATAGTATTACATGTTGGTATTACAAAGTACAATGCGCAGAAAGGGAGAGTGTGAGAAAGAGGGTGGGGAGAGGGGGAAAGTGTCTGCTGTAGAGGCAGTTTGTGGGTTCGGGTGTGAGGGGAAAATTGGGACACTGGTATTGGGAAATGTAAACGTGTTGAGAGATGGGTGTTGGAACGCTGTATGACTGAAATCCAATCATAGACTTTTATGTTATGAATTTTTTCATGGTGATTCAATTAAAAAACAACAATAAAACACTAAACAACAATAAAACACCTCTTATAAAATTAAACATACATTTATTACCTAGCTTGTCATTCAGACTAAAATAATATATCTACACAAAGGCTTAGAAACATTCATACTGGCTTTGTTAAATAATAGCACCAAAAAAGATCCACATGACAACCCTTTAATGTACGTTCCATAATCCATAGTCTGGAAGGGAAGGAAAAGAGAAAGAGAGAGAAAGGGAAAGAAATAAAGAACCTGCCATGGAGGTGGGCTGGGGGGGGGGGGGAGGGAACCTGGGACGTTGGTGGTGGGAGATGAGTACTGGTGGCGGGATGGGTGCTGGAACACTGTATGATCAAAACCCAAATATGAACTTTTTAATTGTATATCTTTGTAATTGTAAAAATAAAAAATTTAAAAAAATAAAAATAAATAATAGCACCAAATTGAAAGCAAATGTTCAAAAATAGTTGAATGATTAAACCATGGCACTTCCTATAAGAAAATAATAGTTCACACAATAAGAAACGAACCTACCAAAAAAATCATTCTTTTTTTTTTTAGTGGAAAAAATTTCCACAAATGTAATTTAAGTTTATATCAAATTTAGAATGGAAAAATGATTTTACAATTATGAGCATATCTATAATGCCTGGAACTGGAATAAATAAATAATAACCGTAGAAGACATAACATTTTGGGATGACAGAAATAGATCAGTTAGTCATTGTGGTGGGTAATATTTAAATAAATACAGATATTCAATTTAATAAAATTTAAATTATCACCATAACCGTGAGTTCTCTATTATATGGGAACTTTATGCAACAGTAACCACATGCAAACTACTAGTCTATCCTAAAACATCAGTCTTGAGATTGCTCCCGTGCCTATGAGTTACAACAGTTCTCCATCAGTACCCTTTCTAGGCTAGAGACCTATGATGAGTACACGTGCAGCAAACTCACATAATAATTAATTAGAGAGAGTGTCATAGAAAACTGCAGTTGTTAACTCAAACCCAGTAATGAGTATACTTGAAGTTTATTGGGTTCACACACTGTAAGGTATATAGTAAGAATGAGTCAAAACAATATAAGAATCTAATGAAACAGAGCACCTTAACACTAAAATTAGTGCAATTCATTATGACTAATAAGATACTAATGAGAGGGGCTGGAGCGATAGCCCAGCGGGTAGGGCGTTTGTCTTGCGTGGCCAGCCCATCCCGGCCCGGGTTCGATCCCAGGCATCCCATATGGTCCCCGAGCACCGTCAGGAGTAATTCCTGAGTGCAGAGCCAGGAGAAACCCCTGAGCATTGCTGGGTGTGACCCAAAAAAAAAAAAAAAAAAATACTAATGAGATTGATGCTTAGATTTTTGGGGAGGAGCAAAGGGGCATTCAGGCAGTGCTCAGGACCTACTCCTGACTATGCTCAGGAATCACTCCTAGCAATGCTCGGAGGACCACAGGTGATACTGAGGATTGAACTGGAGTTGGCTGCATGCAAAGCAAGTGCTTAATCCTATGCTGTCTCTCTGGCCCTTATGTTGTTTTTGAAAACTAAGATAGTAAGGTAAGGAAGTAGCTGAATCCAAAGATAATAGATTATCTGTTATCAATTTGGGAGTGAGGGGTTGTGCCACATCCTGTGATGTTCAGGGGCTCTGTACTCAAGAAAGAGCATGGGCAGTGCTCGTCACACATACTGGTGTTAGGGATTGAACCAGTCAACTTTCAAAGGTAAAAAAAAATTTTAGATAAGAGGGTAGTTCTTTAAGCTAAGTTCTTTCAGCTTAAAGTCAAAAATCATCTTAAGTTGTAAGACTGTAACTTATACCTACATTATAAGAATGTAGAGGAAGCGTGGAATTGGAGTATCCCAAACCAAGCTGGCAGAAGAAAAGCACCAAGAAGACAAGGAACAAACTAATTTGTGGAAAGTTACATGATGGGCAGAGAATGCAAAATCTAATTCAGTCTTCTAAGAAGATAAATAAATTTACTGGCTGACTTCGACCGAGAATGTGGAAAGATAGGTCCACAGCTGAATCTCAACAAAATTATGTTCATGAAAAATGAACTAGTTCCAGAGGCCCCATTCACTCTCAACGGAACAAACATCTCTGAATGCAGCAGTTATGTGTACCTAGGTCGAGAAATCAACATGAACGACCTAAAACCTGAGCTGCGCAGGAGGAAGAGAGCAGCATGGAATGCCTTCAAGAGCATCGAAGAAATAGCTAAAAGGACAAAGAACCTCCAGCTCCGGGCACATCTCTTCGACTCCACTGTTCTCCCTGCATTAACATATGTCTCAGAGACCTGGCCCTACAAAAGCAGGATGAGAATGCTATTCGGGTCTCCCAGAGAGGAATCGAAAGAGCTGTGCTTGGAATATCACGCCTCACTCAAGTGAGAGAAGGAATCCGGAGTTCCGACCTCCATCGCCAATCCAGAGTCAGGGACGCTGTCTCGTTTGCCATGTCATCAAAAACCAGATGGGCTGGACATGTAATGCGACTTGGAGAGACTGCTGGACTAGAGCTGTTACCGACTGAATCCCACTGGATAGCAAAAGATCACATGGACACTCACCTACAAGATGGTCTGGTCAGATTTCTTCGTCAAGACCCTGACCGAATGGTTTGATGCTCTTGGTATTCCTGTAGCAAGCAGATGCCATTGGGCTACACTGGCACATGACAGAGACAAATGGAAATGCTACTGGCGCCACTTGAGAAAATGGATGAATAACAGGATGTCAAGTGATCAAGTGATAGATTTTATTTCCTCATATTTTGGGAGGAACTTTGCATCTATGTTCATCAGGAATATCGGCCTGTATTTCTCTTTTTTGTGATGTCTCTGTCTGCTTTTGTTATCAGTGTTATATGTGTCACATACAAGCTATTTGGGGGTGTTTCTGTTTCTTCAGTTTCCTGGAAAAGCTTAAAAAAGGACTGGCAATAGATCATTAAAGGTTTGGAAGAATTCACTTGTGAATTCATCTGGACCTGGTCTTTTGTTTTTGGGAAGACTTTTGATTACTGCTTTAAAACGTTTCATCTGTGTTCATCAGAGTCTGTAATTTTCTTTTTTTATGATATCTCTGTCTCCTTTGGGTATCAGGGTGATATGTGCCTTGTAGAAGCTGTTTGGGAGGTTTCTGTTTCTTCATCTTCCTGGAAAATCTTGAAGAGAACTTGCAACAGATTCTTTTTAAAGGTTTGGAAGTGTTTAGTAGTGAATCCATCCAGACCTGGGCTTTTGTGTTTGGGAAGACTTTTGATTATTGTTTTAATTTCCTCCACAGTGATAGGCTTGTTCAGGTATTCAAAGTCTTCTTACTCCAGTCTTTGGAGACTATAGGAATCCAGGAATCTGTCCATTTCTTCTAGGTTCTCTTGTTTAGTGGCATACAGACTCTCAAAGTAATCTCAGGTGGTATTTTTAACTTCTGTAGTTTCTGCTATGATGTCCCCTTTCCATTTCTGATTCAATTTATTAGGGTTCTCTCTCTCCCTTTCTTTGTGAGTCTTTGAAGTGGTTTGTTGATCTTGTTTATTTAAAAAAAAAAAAAACCTCTTCATTTCATTGATCTTTTGGATTGTTTTTTCAGATACCAGCTCATTGATTGTTGGGTTACACCCTATCTGCTAGCCCTAGGTTTTTGCATTGCTAAAGAGGGATTGTTTTTCTCCATCATGTAAGTATTTTGCATAAGTTTAGGCTAAGGGATCTGTTCTTCATAAACACAAAAAAGATGGTCTGGCTGTATAGTGGTGAGTTATTCTAGCTTTGTCTACTCCCGGTTTTCCATCACATTTTCCAACTATAAACCTCAGTACCATTCAGATTGATCTTATCCCTTTAGTGGTCTTCTACAAGAGACTGGAAAGTACCAGAAAAAGAGTTCACATTGGCTATGAAATGGGACAACTTTTAGATAAGTTATCTCTGACCCAAAGATTAGAGCAAAGATCAGAACAGCTTTGTTCTAACCTAAAATAAGCTGTAAATGGCCTTGCAGCAGAGCAGAGCACTAAGATTTGCTTTGAAGGAGAGCAAGGCTGTTGTTGGAGAAGGGACCCTAAGGGGGTCAATCTGGCTAGGAGAGCATGGTTTGAATCATATGTGATCTACCCAGACAAGATCACCCTATATATTTAATCTCGCTTTTAGCTCCTGTCTGCCTTTCTGTGTTGTATAAGAGAACTAGAAATATTGGTATGGTTGTTTCCTAGTATGGGAAAGAGAAAAGCAGTGCTGTGCAATAGCTTTTCCATAAGCCAGGGGAAGCAGAGGCGGGGCCCCACTGGCGTTTTTTGCACCAGCTTCTATCTTTGGTTACTTCTGCCCCCAGCCTCTGCATAGGATTTTATGTCTTGCAGTTTAGGAGTCAAGTGAGTGAGAGTGAGCTGGTGTGGATCTGGAGGGTGTGTGTGAAGACTGGTGTGGAGTGAAGTTGGAAGAAGTAAAGCTTTGGACTTTCTAAACTGGGCTTGTGTTCAATACCCAGAGATGATTTTCTGCCCCGAGTGTTACCAGGGAATGCAATGGACCCTGATACTGTTGGGGACCCAAAACAGCCTGAACAGTTGATCTGCTCTATTTTCAGTGTATCATGGTCTGAAAGAATAGTTGATATAATTTCTATCTTCTTGATTTTATTAAGGTATTTTTGTGTCCCTGCATGTGATCTATCTTGGAGAGTGTTCCATGTGCACTGGAGGAAAAAGTGTATCCAGCTTTGGGGGGATGAAGAGCCCTGTAGGTATCTACTAGCTCTCTCGCTTCTATTTCTCCTTCTATTTCTTCTCTTCCGTTTCTTCCATTTCCTTGCTGTGTTTCAGTCTCATTGATCTATCAAGAGGTGACAGAGCAGTGTCTCCAACTACATTGTGGTTCTCTTAGTGTCTTCCTTGAAGTCTGTTAGTAATTGTTTTAAGTATTTTGCTGGTCCCTCATTGGGTGCATATGTTTAACAGTGTGATTTCTTCCTGACATATGTATTCCTTGATTATTACGAAATGTTCTTCACTGTCGCTTCTAGCCTCTTCCAGCCTGAAATATGTGTTGTCAGATACTAGTATGGTATTCTGGCCTTACTGGAGGAGTTGTTTGTGTGAACAGTAGTTTTCCAATATTTGATTTTGAGTCAGTGTTTGCTCTGACTGTTCGAATGCATTGGCAGCAGAATGTTGGATTCAGTTTTTTAATCTATTTTGCTACTCTTAACTGGTATGTTATACCTTTGACATTGAGAGAGATTGTCATATTGTCGTGGGATTTTTGTGCCTTTTTTTGTATAAGCTTGTGCTTTCGAGGTTTGGCTTATCTTACAGTAGCTCTTTCAGTCCTTCTTTTAAAGTTGGTTTTGAGTCTATGATGTTCCTGAGCAATTGTTTGTCATGTAGTTGTATATTGTTCCTTCAAGTCTAGAAGAGAGTCTAGCCATGTAAAGTATTCTTGGTGAGGCCTTCATTTCTTTGAGTTTTTTTTTCACTGTATCCCAGCATTGTCTTCATACTTAGAGGGTTTTGTCTGAGAAGTCTGCTGTAAACTTAAGGGATGCTCCTTTGTTTGAAGTATTCCTCTTTGATCTTTCTGCTTGCACTATTGCATGTCTGACTATGTCATTTGTTGTTCTAATTAGGATATCTCTTGGAGTCTTTTCGTTAAGGTCTCTTTTAGCTGGTATCTTTTGGGCCGTAGCTCAGGATGCCTGCATCCTTTCCCTCTGGAAATTTTTCAGCAGTTATGTCTTTAACTCTTTGTATCTCATTCTGTTGCCTTCCTTTTCCTTCTGGAACTCCAATAATTCTTGTGTTGTTTCTCTTGAATTCATTTCAGTGTTTCCTTGCCCACCCTTGAGCTATTTTGAGGTCTTTTTCTGTCTTCTGTATTTGCCTGAGTGCTTTCTGCAGCACATCTTCAAGCTCACTGATCTTTTCTTTTACTGCTGTTATTCTCCTGCTAAGGACACTCATTTCATCTACCGAATTTTTACCAATTGTCCTTCCGTTTGCAGTTTTCTTATTTCTGCTTTCATTTCCTCTTGTATTTCACTGGCTGTCTGTTCTGCCATTTCTTTCATTTCCACTTTTGTTTTATTGGATGTTTGTTCCAATGTTTCTTTGAGCTCTTTAAATATCCTTACCACTTCATCTTTGAGTTCTTTATCAGAGAGACCATGTATGTGCATATTCACTGTTGAGGCTTCATGGCTCTTGTATTCATCCATTCGTTGTGGTGGGGATCTTCATTGTTTCCCCTTGATGCTATGGTGGTCTGAGAGCCACCTCCTCGAACGTGGTTCTACTGGGGTTGAGCCGGGGCCTTTTTCTTTTTATGTTTCTTTTGCTGACTGGAAGTTCTTAGCATATTCCTGTATTTTTTGTGATGAGATGTGGAGTGGTGAAGAAATGTGTGGCCGTGGAACAAAGTGGAGCCGGCGCACGGTGAGCACACTCCCCTCTTTGCAGTTGGAGGTCAGTTATCTGGGAAGATTTGCATAACTTTTTTTCATATCACACAAATAAATGCAGTCATTCTATATCTGTTCTATTCCTTATGACTAATTACACTCCAGCATGATCCTCTCCTTGTCTATCCATTTAAAGGCAAATTTCATGACTTCATTTTTCTGACAGCTTCATATTAGTCTATTGTACCATAATGTCTTTATCCTGTCATCTTTTCTTGGGAATACGGTTGTTTCCAACTTTGCAATGTTTCTATAGTTTGTTTCTATGTTTCTCATCTTACAGTAGCCCCTTCAGTCCTTCTTTTATTTTTTTCCAGTCCTTTTTGAAATTACATATTAGTCTATGAAGTTGCTGTGCTGTTTTTTTATCCTTGAAGTTATGAACCATTCCTTCAAAACTGGATGAAAGTCTAACTGGGTAAAGCATTTTTACTGAGGCCTTCATTTCACTGAGTATTTTCACTATGTCCCACCACTCTCTTTGGGCTCGGAAGGTTTCTTCTGAGAAGTTTGCTGTAAATCGAAGGGATGCTTCTTTCATGAGATTTTATTTTATCTTGTTGTTTACAGTTTTGTGTCTGTGGCACTTGTTATCAGAATGTCTTGGTTTCTTTTTATTAGGGTATCTTTAGCTGTTGCTCTTCGTACTTCTTGGATCTGAATGCATGAATCCTCTAGCTCTGGAAACTTTTCAGCAATGATGTATTTAACTGTTCCTACCTTATGGGGGTTGCCTTCCTGTACCTCTGGGACTCCGTGATTCTTATGTTGTTCTTCCTGAATTCATCCCAATGTTCTTTAGCCCACTGCTGAGCTATTTTGAGGTCTTTTTCCATCTTCTCTATTTGCCTGAGTGCTTTCTTCAGATTATCTTTGAATCTGATTCTGAATACTATGCAGCTGTCAGAAAAAAAACGAAATTATGAAATTTACCTGCAGATGGATGGACATGGAGACTATCATGCTGAGTGAAATTAGTAAGAAGGAAAGGACAGATATAGAATGACTGTATTCATTATTGGGATGAATATATATACCAGTGGTTTACTAAGTGTGGGAAATGGTAATGTCAGACGAAAACTCACCATTGAATATACATAAAGAGACTTACATGATAAACCCTAAATGTCTGTAGCACAAGCCACAATATGTAAAAGAAGAGGGGGAAAGGTGCCTGCTATATAGGCAGGCTGGACATGGGTGGGAGTGAATGTGGGGACACTGGTGATGGGAATGGGGCACTAGTGGAGGGATGGGTGCTAGAACACTGTATTACCAAGAACTAATTACGAACACTTTTGTAATCGTATATCTCATAGTGGTATAATAAAAAAAAAATTTAAAAAAGAGAAATAAGAATTGAGCTCTTGTTTGACCCAGCCATAACACTCCTGTTCCTGGGAAACCAGAAACACCATTTGCACTTTTATTTTCATAGCAGCACTATTCACAATAGCCAAAATCTGGAAACAACCAGAGTGCCCGAGAACTGATGACTGGATAAAGAAACTTTGGTACATCTAAACAATGGAATACTATGCAGCTCTTAGGAAAAATGAAGTTATGAAGTTTGCCTATAAATGGACATACATACAGAGAATCATATTGAGTGAAATTAGCCAGATGACAAAAGACAGATATAGAATGACTTCATTATTTGCATGATATAAATATGTATGTATATATATCATACTATATATAAACTATATCTCATACTGAGATATATATGTTTATATATATATATAAACCTGAGCTGCGCAGGAGGAAAGGAGAAGCATGGAATGCCTTCAAAAGCATTGAAGAAATAGCTAAAAAAGAAAAAACTTCCGGCTCTGGGCACATCTCTTCAACTCCACTGTTCTCCCTGCATTAACATACACCTCAGAGACCTGGGCCCTACGAAACAGGATGAGAATGCTATGCTATTCGAGTCTCCCAAAGAGGAATCGAAAGAGCTAACTTGAAATATAACGCCTCACTCAAGTGAGAGAAGGAATCTGGAGTTCCAACCTCCGTTGCCTTCCAGAGTTAGGGACGCTGTCTGGTTTGCCAAGTCATCGAAAATCAAACCCATAAGCACAACAAGCACAAACAGAAAGATGACACAAAATCCGATGACAATAATCTCTCTCAATGTCAATGGTCTAATGCACCAATTAAGAGACACAGAGTAACATTATTTGCATGATATAAATATGTATGTATATATATGTATGTATATATATAAAGTGGATTAAAAAATTGAACCCAACATTCTGCTGTCTACAAGAAACGCATCTGAATAATCAGAACAAACACAGACTCAAAGTCAAAGGTTGGAAGACCATTCTCCATGCAAACAACTCCTCCAAAAAGGCTGGTGTGGCCATATTAGTATCAGATAATATAGACTTCAGGCTGAAAAAGGTTAGAAGGGACAATGAAGGCCATGTCTTATTAATTAAGGGGTATGTACACCAAGAAGAAATTACACTACTGAACATATATGCACCCAATGAGGGGCCAGCAAAATACATAAAGCAACTGCTAAGAGACTTCAAAGAAGACATTAACAGTAGCACAATAATAGTTGGAGACTTCAACACTGCTCTATCAACGATGGATAGATCAACAAGACTGAAACTCACCAAGGAAATATTGGACCTGAAGGAAGAAATGGAAGAAAGAGAGCTAGTGGATATATACAGGGCTTTTCATGCCAAAAAAGCTGAATACACATTTTTCTCTAGTGCACATGGAACATTCTCCAAGATAGGCCCATGCTGAGCCACAAAGCATACCTCAATAAAATAAAAAGATAGAAATTGTGTCAGCTATCTTTTCAGACCATGATGCACTGAAAATGGAAGTTAACCGTACACAGAAACAGGGAGTCAAACCAAACACCTGGAAACTGAACAGCTTACTCCTGAACAACAAATGGGTCATAGAAGAAATCAAACAGGAAATCCAAAGATTTCTGGAAACAAATGAAAATGAAGACACCAACTATAAGAACTTGTGGGACACGGCAAAAGCCGTGTTAAGAAGGAAGTTGATAGCTCTGCAAGCATTCATCAGGAAACAAGAAAGGGCCCACATAAATCACCTGAATACACAGCTGAAGACATTAGAAAAAGACCAACAAAAAGGAGCCCAACCCAGGCAGGAAAAAGGAAATAATAAAACTTAGAGAGTAAATTAATGAGTTGGAAACCCAAAAAACAATCCAAAAAATTAATGCAACCAAGAGCTGGTTTTTTTGAAAAAATTAAACAAGATTGACAAACCATTGGCAAGACTTGTAAGGACAGGGAAAGAGAGAACCCAAATAAACAGAATCAGAAATAAAAATGGTGACATCACAACAGAAACCACAGAAATCCAAAAGATCATCAGAGATTACTTTGAGAGCCTGTATGCCGTGAAACATGAGAATCTAGAAGAAATGGATAAATTCCTGAAGTCCTATAACCTCCTGTGGCTGAAACAAGAAGACCTCCAATACCTGAATAAGCCTATCAGCATTGAGGAAATAGAAACAGTAATTAAAAGTCTTCCCAAACACAAAAGCCGAGGTCCAGACGGATTCCCTAGTGAACTCTACCAAACCTTTAAGGAGGACCTACTGCCAGTCCTTTTCAAGCTCTTCCAGAAAATAGAAGAAACAGAAACACTCCCACACAGCTTCTGTGAGGCACATGTCACCCTGATACCCAAAGCAGGGGAGAGACAACACAAAGAAAGAAAACTACAGACCAATATCCCTGATGAACACAAATGCTAAGATCTTCAACAAAATACTAGCAAACAGAATCCAAAGACTCATCAAGAGATTATACATCATGACCAAGTAGGATTCATCCTGGGAATGCAAGAATGGTTCAACATTCGCAAGTCAATCAACATAATACATCATATCAATAAAAAGAAAAAATAAAAACCATATGATCCTATCAATAGACACAGAGAAAGCATTTGACGAGATCCAGCACCTGTTCATGATTAAAACCCTCCAGAAAATGGGAATTGAAGGGACTTTCCTCAAGATAGTTACTGCCATCTACCAAAAGCCCACAGCGAGCATCATTCTAAATGGGGAAAAGTTGAAAGCCTTCCCCCTGAGATCAGGGACAAGACAAGGTTGCCCACTCTCACCTCTTTTTATTCAATATAGTACTGGAAGTACTTGCCATAGCAATCAGAGAAAGAAAAGGACATTAAGGGCATCCAGATAGGCAAGGAAGAAGTCAAGCTATCGTTATTTGCAGATGACATGACATTATACCTAGAGAACCCTAAACTCTCTACCAAAAAACTCCTAGAAACAATAGACGCATAGAGTAGAGTGGCAGGATACAAAATCAACACCCAAAAGTCAGTGGCTTTCCTATATACAAATAACGAAAGAGAAGAAAGGGATATTAAGGAAACAATTCCATTCACAATTGTGCCATAGAAAATCAAATACCTAGGAATTAGTGTAAAGGACCTGTACAAAGAAAACTACAAGACACTGCTCCAAAAGATCAAAGAGGACACAAGGAAATGGAAACATATTCCCTGCTCATGGATGGGGAGAATCAACATTGTCAAAATGGTAATACTCCCTAGAGCTTTGTACAGATTCAATGCAGTCCCTATAAGGATACCCATGATGTTCTTCAAAGAAATTGACCAAACACTCCTGAAATTTGTATGTAACAATAAACCCCCAAGGATAGCTAAAGCAATCCTCAGGAAAAAGAAGATGGGAGGCATCACCTTTCCCAACTTCAAACTGTACTACAAGGCGGTAGTAATTAAAACAGCATGGTATTGGAATAAAAACAGACCTGTGGACCTATGGAATAGAATTGAGTATCCTGACACCCAACCTCAAACACATGATCATTTAATCTTTGATAAAGGTGCAACGAGTCTAAAATGGAGTAAGGAAAGCCTCTTCAACAAGTGGTGCTGGGAAAACTGGGCAGGGACATGTAAAAACATGAATTTGGACCTGTGTCTAACACCATGCACAAAAAATCAGATCAAAATGGATTAAAGATCTCAATATCAGACTCCGAATCCATAAAGTACATTGAAGAAAATATAGGAAAAACCCTCCACGACGTTGAAGCTAAAGGCATCTTCAAAGGTGAAACATCACTAACAAAGCAACTAGAAGAAAAGATAAACATATGGGACTACATGAGACTAAAAAGCTTCTGCACCTCAAAAGAAACAGTGACTAAGATACAAAAGCAGTCCACAGAATGGGAAAGAATATTCACCCAATACCCATCTGATAAGGGGTTAATCACTATCACTATCTTCCCGTTCATCATCTATTTGCTAGAGCGGGCACCAGTAATATCTCCATATGTCCCGTCTCATGCTAGTAGAACCCAAAGGCCTGCTCCAGGAACATAAAGAGCCTCAACCAATTATATTAGGTCATGGGAATGACCTAATATAAATGTTACTGGTATTTGGCATATCAAATACTACACGAGCAGCTTGCCAGGCTTGCCGTGCAGGGTGGCATACTCCCAGGATATATCAGGCACTGGTAGAACTTTACAAGAAGAAAACAAACAACCCCATCAATAAATGGGGAGAAGAAATGAACAGAAACTTCAGCAAGGAAGAAATTCGAATGGCCAAAAAACATATGCAAAAATGCTCATCATCACTAATCATCAGAGAGATGCAAATCAAAACAACAATGAGATACCACTTTACACCACAGAGACCGGCACATATTCAGAAGAGCAAGAACAACAAGTGCTGGCGTGGATGTGGGGAAAAGGGGACACTCATCCATTGTTGGTGGGAATGCCGGCTGGTACAGCCTTTCTGGAAAACAATGTGGACATTCCTCCAAAGACTAGAAATTGAACTCCCATTTGACCCAGCCATACCACTCCTGGGAATCTACTCTGGGAAACCAAAAATATGCAGCGGAAACACCATCCCTACTTTTATGTTCATAGCAGCATTATTCACAATAGCCAGAATCTGGAAGCAACCAGAGTGCCTGAAAATCGATGACTAGATAAAAAAGCTTTGGTACATCTACACAATGGAATACTATGCAGCTTTTAGGAAAAAATGAAGTTATAAAATTTGCCTATAAATGGATGGACATGGAGATTATGTTGAGCGAAATTAGCCAGAAGGAGAGAGACATATAAAGAATTACTGCATTTATCTGCATAACATAAATATATATGTACATATTATGATACCAATATCCAAGGTCAAGTAAAACATATATCAGGAGGTCTTGTCAAAGGTGGAAATTATCACAAACGTGTGGGGAGTCAGAGGCTAGGTAAGACAGAAAATGGAACAGTGTGCTAACAATTGTCGAGGGTACTAATGCCAACCTAGAACTGAGCATTAAATAGAGGCAAAAGGATACACATGACAACCCTTTAATGTATGTTCTGTAATCCATAGTCTGGAGCGTAAGGAAAAGAGAAAGAGAGAGAAATGGAAAGAAATAAAGAACCTGCCATGGAGGAGGGCTGGGGGAGGGGGGATGGAACCGGGCCGTTGGTGGTGGGAGATGGGCACTGGTGGAGGGATGGGTGCTGGAACACTGTATGACCAAAACCCAAATATGAACTTTTAATTGTATATCTTTGTAACTATAAAAATAAAAAAATTAAAAAAGAAAAAGAAAATCAGATGGGCTGGACATTTAATGCGAATTGGAGACGACCACTGGACTAGAGCCGTTATCGACTGGATCCCATTGGATGTCAAAAGATCACATGGCCACCCACCTACAAGATGGTCAGACTTCTTCGTCAAGACCCTGAATAAACGGTTTGAGGCCCTTCATATTCCTGAAGCAACCAGGTGCTATTGGGCTACACTGGCACGTGATAGGGTCAAATGGAAATGTTACTGGCGCCTGCTCGATTAAATCAATGAATAACGGGATGTCAAGTGATCAAGTGATATATCATAATATATATAATGATACCAATATCCAAGGTCAGGCAAAACATGAATCAGGAGATCTTGTCAACGGTGGAATCTACCACAAACGTGGGAATTAGAGGTTAGGTAAGACAGATGGGAACAGTTTGTTAATTATCAAAAGTGATAATACTTTTGGTAATGTATTAATGCTGGAAATCAGAGGTGACTACAAGAGTATGCCACCCTCACAGCAGAGCCTGGCAAGCTACCCGTGTCGTATTTGATATGACAAATACCAGTAACAATTATAGACCTCTTTCCCATGACCTGATGGAATGGTTTGGGCTCTTTATGTTCCTGGAGCAAGCAGATCACCTTGGGCTCTACTAGCATGAGATGGAGATGTTAACATATGAAGGTGTTACTGGTGCCTGCTCGAGCAAATTGATGATGATCAGGAAGACAGTGATACACTGATACAGTGATAATACTATCCTAGAACTGAGTATTGAATACAGGCAAAAGATACACATGATAACCTCTAAATTTATGTATTGCAATCCACAGTGGGTAAGATAAGGAAGAGAGAGAGAAAAGAGATAATAAAAAAAACCTGCCACAGAGGCAGGCTAGGGAAGGGAAAGGGAATCGGAGACATTGGTGGTGGGAAATGTGCACTGATGGAGGGATGGGTGCTGGAACACTGTCTGACCAAAACCCAAACATGAACATCTTTGTAATTATATATCTCACGGTAGTATAATGAAATATTTTTAACAATATCTCACATTCACTTGATCACTTGACATCCCATTATTCATCGATTTGCTCAAGCAGGCACCAATAACATTTCCATTTGACCCTATTACGTGCCAGTGTAGCCCAATGGCATCTGCTTGCTTCAGGAATACGAAGAGCCTCAAACTGTTCACATTATTAAAGCGAAATATTAATCTCAATGTAAAAAAATAAATATACATCTGAAAGTCAAAAAATTGGGATTGTATTGATGTATTCACCTTTTTGTGAGTATTTGTGGTATGTTGACTCGAATAGGCTAGTTTACTAATGTCCTAATCTGGTTGGGATAGACAGGATGCCCTTGTTAGCATTCTGAGTGTGATCCTGGAGTTCTGCTGTCTGTGATCCTCTGTTGCTGTCATTCTTACTGCATCACAGCCAAGTGTGTCTAAGCAGCTCCACCTGTGAGCAACCTCTGGCAAACACCAAATGCCAGGCATATGTGTGATCTCTGGTCACTGCAACAGTAGCAGCTATTATGAGAGAAAGAGGGAGAGGGAATAATAATAAATACACTATAACTGACTTAGAGTTGCCAAAGAAGTACACTTTCTTCTTCCGTATTTTGAATAGTGAACCTAACATATACAAGTACACATCTTAAAAGTGCAGCTTGACTCAACATCAGATTCATCCCTTTTAGGATGATAACTACAACGGATTTCTAGCTAACCAAAAAGGAAATTCTGTTCCTTGTATTTATTAATCATTAGTGTATTGTTCACTCAAAAACTGCCTTATAAGAAAAGAAATTTGTGTTTTTTTATAGAGTTTGCCTTCTTGTACAAGATGCATATGGAATGTTCAGTGAAGTGTATGCAGAGGGTACCCATTTAAAAGACAGTCAGTTGGAAGGGAAGTGCTGTAACCTGGCAGGAATGAAAATTCTACAAAAGGTTACCAGAGAAAGGTAAGGACATATTGTAAATCATTTGCTACTGAGCAAGAATGATGGCTGGTTCTTTTATTGTTTTATATCTCTAATTTCATTTTAAAGATACATGTAGAGACCCTAGAATTTCTCTATAAAAAGGTCACAGATTGAGAGAAGCCCATAGATTATCTCAAGGTGAAAATGTGATTGACAGCAAAACAATTAAACAGGCTTAGTGTCTCATAATTTTTTAAATATAAAAAGTGTCATGTATGTGTGTTTTAATTCTAAAGAATGTATTTTCTGTATGCTTTCCTAGCCATAAGAATAAGGCAACTTATCTTGAATCAGTTTATGTAAATAAAAATATGATTTAGTGAAAAGGCGTTTTAAGTTAAATCTTAATTGGAAATAGTAACACTAGACTAGAACTGAATATTGCAGTAGGTCAAGGGACATACATGATAATCCTTCAGTGTCTATTGCAAACCAGAATGCACAGAAGGAGAAAGGGAGAGAGACAAGGAGAAAGAGCAGAGATAGAGAGAGACTGCTATAGAGGCAGGATGTGGAGGGCTTGAGGAGTGGGAGGGAAATGGGACACACTGGTGTCGAAAAATGTGCACTAGTTGAGGGATGGGTGTTGGAACACTCTATGACTGAAACCCAGTCATGAACAGGTTTTTTTTTTTTTTTTTTTTTTGCTTTTTGGGTCACACCCGGCGATGCTCAGGGGTTCCTCCTGGCTCTGCACTCAGGAATTACTCCTGGCGGTGCTCGGGGGACCATATGGGATGCCGGGGATCGAACCCGGGCCGGCATGGGCCAGCCGCGTGCAAGGCAAACGCGCCTACCCGCTGGGCTATCGCTCCGGCCCCCATGAACAGTTTTGTAATGGTCCATTGTACGTGATTCAGTTAAAAAAAAATCTTAGAATAAAGATTTATGAAAAATTAATAATAAAATAAAGGAAAAATATTTTCTTCATGAAATTCCAAAATTGGTTTCCATAGTAAGAAATATTTGTATGTTAAGGAAGGTTTCATTAACATCATATCTGTCACATTTCATGGCATTGCATGCTAAATACTATTTTGAATCAACATAGAATGGTACCTAGATCTGACCTAAAGTGTGTCTGTTAAATCTCCAATTATTATCTTAGTCTATGAAATTGGAAAAAGGAAACACTTCAAATGGCACTATCATCATATGGATGATTAATGCAGAGTTCATTTGGATCTCCGTCTTACTGGAACGTCTTCAGATAGAGTGCTATCAGCTCTCCTGATGTTGATGTTTTGTTTATAATAAAGTTTTTAGTTTATATCCGTGTCTGAAGGAGATAAATTTCACAAATATTTTTTATTTTCTTTTTTTAAGCACTGATTTACAAAATTGTTCATGATAGTATTGTTTTGGGCATTCAGTGTTCCGACACTAATCACAGCACTGGTGCTGCCTTCCTTCCACCGCTGTTCAATGTTTCTCACACATACTCCAAACCTGCCCTGTTAGCTGGCACAATATATTTTAATTGAATCACTGTGAAATAGAGTCACAAAGTTGTTTATGATTTAATTTCAGTCATACAGTGTTCCAGCACCTTTCCCTTAACCGTTGCACATTTTCCACCAACAGCATCCCCATTTCCCTCCTGCCACCAACCACCCCCAGCCTGCCTTTGTGCCAGGCACTTTTCTCTCTTCACTCTCTTTCTCTTGCCTTTAGGGCATAATGGTTTGTAGTACAGGTACTGGAATGCTGTTTAGCCCTTTTACCTACTTTCAGCACTCAGTTCTTGTCCAGAGTGATCACTTCCAGCTATCATTGTCACAGTAGACTTCTCTATACTAACTGCCCTCCTTGCTCCACCACTTGTAGCAAGCTTCCAACTGTAGGCCAGTCCTTCTGGCCCTTGTTACTACTGTCATTGCATATTAGTCTCATACTATGTTTTTTTTTTTCATGTTCTACACATGAGTGCTGTCATTCTATGTCTGTCCTTCTCCTTCTGACTCATTTCATTCAGCATGATACTCTCCGTGTTCATCCATTTATAAGCAAAATTCATGATTTCGTTTTTCCTGGTGGCTCTGAAGTATTCCAATGTGTAGATGTACCATAGTTTCTTTATGCAGTCATCTGTATAAAGAAACTCAGGTTGTTTCCAGAGTCTGGCTATTGTGAATAGTACTGCAATGAACATAGAAGTGAAGATGGGGTTTGTTGTTGTTGTTGTTGTTGTTGTTGTTGTTTTTGCAGTGTGTATTTGCACCCCAGGACATATGCCCAGAGTGATATTGCTGGGTCATATGGAAGCTCAATTGCTAGTTTTTTGAGAAATATTCATATTGTTTTCCCCAAAGGCTGGACTGGTAAGCATTTTCATCAACAATGAAGGACAGTCCCATTTTCCCCACATCCATTTCATCGCTGTTTGTCCATGTTCTTTTTGATGTGTTCCAGTTTCTCTGGTGTGAGATGATACTTCATTTTTGTTTTGATTTTCATCTCCCTGATGATTAGTTTACAACATGTGGCTAATGGAATTAGTGAAAAATACTTCAGTAAAATAAAATTTGTGAAAATTGTTATATCTTACTATGCGTTCACTAAAGTCATTCCTGTTTACTAAATTGTTGCTAGTTGAGCCTTCTGTGTTACTGTTTTTGTTTCTTGAGCTTGATTGAGTTCTGTGCTAATTTCTCATCTAATTTGGTGTGCTCCTAGTGTGCTGTCAATATTGTGGAATTTGGATATGTTCGGGATGTGCGCTCCAGGAAGCCACGATCCATAGAACTTGGGTTTCAGCAGCTTAGCTTGGCCTGCATCTCTTCCAAGATTAGAGGTGAAACTATGGAGCTAGGCCATTGTTTACATGACTACAATTGTGGGGTGTGATCATGGCTGCTGGGGTTTCCAGCAGTCTGGGGACTGGAAGGTGGTAGGGGTGGGGCACCTGCTCCTACTCTGAGAAGACCTCAGGGTTCTCCGGCCAAAATATGCTACACCTGGCATTTTCCTTTAGTTTGAGTCTCTGCAAACCTCAGTAATGAAACAGACATTGCAGAGGGTTGGTTGCCTGGTTTACATGGTGGCACCGTAGGGTGTGAGCTTACCTGCTGGGGCTTCAGCATGGTGGGGACTTAGCCCACCCCCTTCCTGAGGGCACCATGGGGTTTTCAGCCAGAATGTGTTTTTTGTGTCGTGGCTTGCACCTCTGCCAGGATTAGTGGTGAAGCTATGGAGCTGAGCCATGTAAAAGTAGGGGGTGTGGCTGTGGCTGCTGGGGATTTGGATGCTATACTCATTTTAAGGCTCTTGTTGTTTTGAGTGGGGTATGGTTTTTTGTTTCTTGTTTTTTTAAATTTTTTTAATGTAGTGTTAGGGGCCTAGCACATGCAAATCACTGAATGACATCCAGGTCCCAGAAGCAGTTACTGATAGCACCATCCAGTGGATTTCATAACTATTCTAGTCTATGATCATTCTAAAGTGTGAGCCTTTATGGAACCTTTCACCTGAGCTGCTAACTTAGGTGGTCACCTTTCCCCCCACCCTCCACCTTCTGCTGCCCCTTTCCCCACCATTGGCTTTCATACGGCACCATGCATGTGACTATTGTCTCTCATAGACCTTTTCCCTGGGAGACATAGATTTCATGGATACATGGGAGATATATATTTCATGAATGCATCTTCTCAGACCTTTTAGTGGGCACACTAACACCCTACTGTTCCTTGTAGACTTGTATGTAACAAATGTTTTGTTTTGTGTCGAAAAGGATGGGTGTATTATAAATCCAGTTGCCTTAATCAATTTTGGGAATATCCATATATTTTTAAAATTTTTTATGATACCACCATGAGATATACAGTTACAAAGATGTTCATGTTTTGGTTTCAGTCATACAGTGTTCCAGTACCCATCCCTCTACCAGTTCCCATTTCCCACCACCAATGTCCCCTTATTCTCCCTGATTCTCTCCCCTACCCCAGCCTGCCTCTATGTCAGGCACTTTGCTTTCTCTCTCGCTCTTTTCCTTCTCTTATACATTGTGGCTTGCAATACATACATTTAGAGGTTATCATGTATATCCCTTTACTTACATTCAATGCTCGGTTCTAGACTGGTATCATTTCCAACAATTATTAGCACACTGTTCCCTTATCTGTCTTACCTAACCTCTGGCTTCCATACATTTGCAGTAGATTCCACCCACTGACAAGACCTCCTGATCAATTTTTGTCTAGTTTTGGATATTGGTATCTTACTAATTTTTTTGCATTTTTTAAAAAAATATTTTATTATACCACTGTGAGATATACAATTAAAAGATGTTCATAAGATGTTCATACTTGGGTTTTGGTCATACAGTGTTCCAGCACCCATCCCTCCACCAGTGCCCATTTCCCACCACCAATGTCCCCAATTCCCTCGCCCCCTCCTCGCCTGCCTCTATGGCAGGGTCTTTATTTCTTTCTCTTTCTCTTTTCCTTCCCTTCTACATTGTGGATTACAATACATACATTAAGAGGTTGTCATGTGTATCTTTTTGACTATATTTAATGCTCAGTTCTAGGTTGGTATTAGCACTTTTGACAATTGTTAGCACACTGTTCCATTCCTCTGTCTTACCTAGCCTCTGACTCCCACACATTTGTGATAATTTTACCTTTGGCAAGACCTCCTGATTCATGTTTCACCTGACCTTGGATATTGGTATCATAATATGTACACACACACATATATATAAATATATATGTATATATATTTATGTCATGCAAATTACTAATTTTTTATATCCCTCAAATATATGCAGTCATTCTATTTGTGAAACATTCAGGCATACTCAAACCTTTTTGTTTGTTTGTTTGGGACCATACGAGGCTGTGTTCAGGACTTGCTCCTGGCTCTGCACTCAGGAATCACTCCTGGTCGCCTCAGTCAGCCAGTTAAGATGCCAGGGATGGGTCTAGGCTCAGCCATGTGCAAGGCAGTTGCTTTACCACTGTATTTTCTCTGTCACTCAAATATGTTTTATTTGTAAAACATACCCAGGCATGCATAAAGCTTAAACAGGCCTTCTAAGCCTTATCCTTATTAAGTACCGAACTTCTTTTAGTACTCAGTTGAAATCACAAACATCAATCAGTTCTGTTGCTACTGTGACATTAACCTGAGTTCATTTAGGAAGTGGTCTACCTTCAAAGAACTCTGCAACCAAACCTTTACACCTGAGCAAACTAGGAGATGAGTAACTCCCCATCAGGGGTCAGGAGTGTTGCTCCAGATGCCAGGTCTTGTAGTGCTAGACATGCAACTAGGATCAGCTCTGTGCAAACTAGGAGATCAGTAAACTCCCCACCATGCTCTAGCTGCCATGTCTCATGGTGCTGGAGATGTAGTCAGGGTCAGCTCTGTGTAGGACAAGCTCTGAAACCCCTGTACTGTCTCTCCAGCTCTGGAACATGAGAGTACCAGGCCAGGAATCCAGGACATTTATGCTGTAAGTGTAGCAAAACTTTTGTTGACTAAACTGGAAGCCAAATTCCTATTACAGTGCCACAGGAAACTATCTTTCCTAGGGAGATACAGTATTCTGGATAATTAATTTATAATTAGATTTAATTAATTTAATTAATTTAATTAAACACAATTAATTTAATAGACGCGGGCAGCCCACGTCAGGCAGCCGGCGGGGCTGAGCTGGTGGCAGAAGCGAGAATCTGCATCTGTACATGTAAGAGAAGCAAAATGTCAGATGATATCAGGAAAAGGTTTGAATTTCCAAATCTTCTTATCCAGTCACAGGGCCTCCATTTTCCACATCCGACTTCCCTCTCGTCAGAACTCCACCCAGCAGACCAGCCTACCACAGCCCGGCTTCAATAAATGCTGGGTTTAGAGATGACTACAAGAGTATGCTACCCGCACGGCAGAGCCTGGCAAGCTACCCATGTCGTATTTATATGCCAAATACCAGTAACAATTTTAGACCTCATTCCCATGAGCTCATGGAATGGTTTGAGGCTCTTTATGTTCCTGGAGCAAGCAGATGCCATTGGGCTCTTCTAGCATGAGACAGGACATATGGAGATGTTACTGGTGCCCGCTCGAGCAAATCGATGATGAATGGGAAGACAGACAGTGAATTTATAATCAGTGTAACTCATCCATTGTTAAGCTAGTGTTAAACCAGTACTATATTTTTTTTTTGTAGGTTGAAGCTAATTTCTTTTTGTGTATGTGGTGGAGGGAGGTGGCAACCAGGTAGTGCTCAAGGAGTTGGAGAGGACACTTCTGGCTATACTTTACTTTCTGTGTGGAACAGTCAGTTCAATACTCTGCCTTGATGATGCAGTTTTTTAAAATTTTTTATTATACCACCGTGAGACATACAATTACAAAGGTGTTCATAATTGGTTCTTGGTAATACAGTACTCCAGCACCCATCCCTCCACCAGTGCCCCATTTCCACCACAATGTACCCCACCCCTCTCCCGCCCCACCCAGGCTGCCTCAATAGCAGGTAGCCCTGTTTCCTCTCTTTCTCTCTCTCTGTCTCTCTCTCTGTCTCTGTCTGCATCTCTCTCCCTCTTATTTTACACATTGTGGCTAGCCCTGCAGATATTTAGAGTTTATCACTTAAGTCTCTTTGTGTATATTCAGTGGTGAGTTTTAATCTGCCATTACCATTTCCCATATTTATTAAAACACTGGTATCTATATCCTATTAATGAATGCAGTCATTCTATATCTGTCCTTTTCCTTCTGACTAATTTCACTCATAATGATAGACTCCATGTCCATCCATTTGCAGGTAAATTTCATAATTTCATCCTTTCTGACAGCCGCATAGTATTCCATAGTGTAGATGAACCACAGTTTCTTTAGCCAGTCCTCTGTTCTCGGGCATTTAGGTTGTTTCTAGATTCTAGCTATAGTGAATAGCAGAGATGAATAAAGAAGTACAGATAGTGTTTCTGCTATGTGTTTTTCAGTCTCTAGGGTATATTCCCAGGAGTGCTATTGCTGGATCAAATGGGAGCTCAATATCTAGCTTTCGGAGGAATGCCCATATTGTTTTCCAAAAAGGGCTGGACCAGTCGGCACTCCCACCAGCAGTGGATGAGAGTCCCTTTTTCCCCACATCCACGCCAGCACCGGTTGTTCTTGCTGTTTTGGATGTGTGCCAGTCTCTGTGGGGTGAGATGGTACCTCATTGTTGTTTTGATTTGCATCTCCCTGATGATTAAAGATGAAGAGCACTTTTTCATATGCCTTTTGGCCATTCGAATTTCTTCTTTTTGGAAGCTTCTGTTCATTTCTTCTCCCCATTTTTTGATGGGGTTGGCTGCTTTTTTTCTTGTGGAGTGCTACCAGTGCCTGCTATATCCTGGATATTAACCCCTTGTCAGATGGGTATTTGGTGAATATCCTTTCCCACTCTGTGGATTGTCTTTGTATCTTGGTCACCGTTTCTTTTGAGGTGCAGAGCTTTTCAATTTTATATAATCCCATTTGTTTATCTTTGCTTCCATTTGCTTGGTCAGTGGTGTGTCGTCATTAAAGATACTTTTAGTTTCTATGTCGTAGAGCATTTCTCCTATGTTTTCTTCGATATACCTTATAGATTCATGTCTGATGTTGAGATCTAGAATCCATTTTGATCTGACTTTTGTGCATGGCGTTAGAAGGAGGTCTAAGTTCATTTTTTACACGTAGCTGCCCAGTTTTCCCAGCACCATTTGTTGAAGAGGCTTTCTTTGCTCCACTTAATATAATTTGCTCCTTTATCGAAGATTAAGTGGTTGTATATTTGAGAGTGTGTTTCAGGATATTCAGTTCTATTCCATAGGTCTACCGGTCTGTCTCTATACCAATACCACACTGTCTTAATTACAACTGCTCTGTAGTAGAGCTTGAGGTTGGGGAAAGTAATACCTCCCATCTTCTTTTCCCCAAGGATTGCTTTAGCTATTCGTGGGGGGTTTATTATTCCATACAAATTTCAGGAGTGTTTGCTCAATTTCTTTGAAGAACATCATGGGTATCTTTATTGGGACCGCATTGAATCTGTATAATGCTCTAGGGAGTATTACCATTTTGATAATGTTAATCCTTCCAATCTATGAGCAGGGAATGGGTCTCCATTTCCTCAGGTCTTCTTTTATTTCCTGAAGTAACATTTTGTAGTTTTCTTTGTAGAGATCCTTTACATTCTTTGTCAAACTGATTCCTAGGTATTTGATTTTCTGCGGCGCAATTGTGAATGGGATAGTTTCTTTTATGTCCCTTTCTTCTCTTTCGCTGTTTGCATATAGGAAGGCCATTGACTTTTGGGTATTGATTTTGTACCCTGCCACTCTACTATAGGAATGTATTATTTCTAGGAGCCTCTTGGTAGAGAGTTTGCTGATGATGCGGTTTTATTTGGCCCAGCAGTGGTGAGGGTCACCAGGGCCATGTTCATAAGCATTTGGGGGAGGGCGAATGCAGTGCCAGGACTAAAACTCAGGACCGTGTGCACGCCAGACATGGATTCTATCTCTTTGAGCTCTCCTTCACATGGGGAGTTTGAGGCGGGGATTAATTTCTTTATCTAATATAGTTTATTTATGCATGCTGTTGGGTTTCCTTTTGTTTGCAACCCTCTCTCTCCTACTCAGTAGGTGTCAAATTTCCTAGCCAAACAAATGCAATGGCTTGTTAAAATATTGCTTTTCTCTTTACTTTGTGTCCTTTGTATGCTCTTGTGTTGGAGCTATGCCATTTTGTATAAATACAGGAAGACAAGACTAATTAGTTACTCCTGGCTTTGCATCATATTTCTTAACTAAATACCTCAATTGCCTTTCATTGATTTTAATTCCACTCTACCAAAAAAGGAGGGCCCCACCATGGGACTGGATGGAACCAGGAAAAGAGACTACCCTGGCTTCGACATGGCACAACTAGTGTCCTGCTCCTGAGAGCAAGACTTTTTATAGCAAGCTTTGTTCTACACAAAGCTAAGAGAGCAAGGTCACAGAAGGAGCTCTGTTTACCTAAACAAAAGTAATGGATTGGAATGAGGGGACTGGAATTATCAATCCCTGAGGGGATTGGAATGATCAATCTGGTGAGAGGAATGCAGTCTGGACTATATGGTGTGATCTCCCCAGGAAAGATAACCCTAATCCTGGGTGTAGATATACGCCTGTCTCTCTTACTATTCTGTACAAAAATGACTAGAAACATTATTGAAGTCATTCTTTATTAACCCACGATGAAAGGAAACAGTGTCTTGGGATTCCACACTAGCCCCAGGGAGCTGGGGAGGAGCCCCCTTGATGGCTTTTGCTCCTGGTGGAGGGAAGCCTTTCCTCACTTCCTTTGTTTTCAGGGTAAAAAGTGCCTTGTCCCTTTTGCCCCCATTTTTGTAAAGTCCTGCCCCAGCCTTTGTAAACTATATAAAGCTCTAATAGTTCTTTAGCCGTATTGGTGGTGTGTGCTTGGTGGTGTATGGAGACGTGGAGTTAGAAGTGTGTGGAAATTAAAACCTTGGATTTCCTAGAACACTGGTGGTTGTACTTTTTGTCCAACAGCCAGAGGGATTTCTCTTGACCCCGAACATGGCCAGGGGAACCGCAGGGGCCCCTAATACCGTTGGGCCCCCAAACAGCCCCAACACATGCAACCAGCCAAATAAATATTTAGTTTGCCTTCTTGTTCTTTTAGAAGCTGTGTTTCTTCAAAACAAATTATTAAATTGTATTGGAATGCTAGATGTTATAATTGCCTATTAGTGATCTCATCCATTGTCAGTCATCCATCCAGGGCCACAATTTCTCTATTATTTCCAAATTACTGTGTTTCATAGCAACCTGTCACAACTTTAACAAAATATAGTTCTTATAAGCCTTAATAAAATACCTTATTTCCCAAATTCAAACTAAAATAATTACATAATCGTAATTTCTAGTACAGAAAATAACTTGGTTTTGCCCATTGAAAGTTAGCTGTCTGGGATAAATAATAATGTGTTTTAGATCTTGAGTACCAGATTGTATGTGGTTCATACTATTGTGATAGAATGTCACTCCTTCCTGTGACCCTTTGAAGTGGAAGGATGGACTCAGGTGTGCAGGCATGAGATGAGCTGTTGAACTCGGTACAGCAACCGTTGCTCTCTACCTGCTTCCACGAGGGAGGCGGCCCAGAGTAACACAGTTTATTTTGTCTCTCCAATTTATTTTTTGGAATTAAGTGTCCAACATTAGCCAATTAATCTATTTAATCGTTTCTTAATTAGTTAAGTGGCTAAAGTGATAAGAGTGAGAGAAACAGGCTGAGTGAGTTTTCAAAGCAAATGCGACAGGCTTGCTGGACAGACTGTGCTCCCTTCTGCTTTCCCCCTATGTGTGGCTTCCTCCCAAGGCTTGTCCTCTGCGCTTTGTCCTCCCCAGCACCTGCAGAGCAGTTCAGGGGTCAGACAGGCTGAAGATCGCATTGACTCAGCGCCATGACTCTTTGAATGTGCTTATCTTTTTATGGCTAATTATTGTATACTCTCGTTTTTCTATTATAGGGTAATACTATAGATAAAAAATTAAAGAATCCTGAAAATATGTTAAAGCGTATATTTTTCCATTTTATTTATTTATTTTTTAAGTATTTTATTATACCACCGTGAGATATACAAATAAAAAAGATATACAATTAAAAAGTTCATATTTGGGTTTTGGTCATACAGTGTTCCAGCACCCGTCCCTCCACCAGTGCCCATCTCCCACCACCAATGTCCCCGGTTCCCTCCCCCTTCCCCAGCCCACCTCCATGTCAGGTTCTTTATTTCTTTCCCTTTCTCTCTCTTTCTCTTTAAAACATATTTTTTAGGACTTAACATATGTATGGAAAATCTAGTCAGCACAATTTAAAAAAATTATTTTATTATACCACCGTGAGTTATATAGTTACAAAGGTGTTCATGTTTGGTTTCAGTCATGCAGTGTTCTAGCACCCTCCCCCCCATCAGTGCCCATTTCCCACCACCATGTCCCCTGTCCCCAATTCTACCCCCTCCCCTAGCCTGCCTCTATTGCCTCTATGGCAGGTTCTTTATCTCTTCTCTCTCTCTCTCTCTCTCTCTCTCTCTCTCTCTCTCTCTCTCTCTCTCTCTCTCTCTCTCTCCCTTCCTTCTCTTAGACATCGTAGATTGCAATACATACATTTAGAGGTTACCCAGTGTATCTTTTTGTCTGTATTCAATGCTCAGTTCTAGGCTGGTATTATCATTTCGACCGTTATCAGCACAGTGTTTCCTTCTCTGTTTTACCTAACCTCTGGCTCCCACATGCTTGTGGTAGATTCTACCTTTGACAAGATCTCCTGATTCATGTTTTGCCTGACCTTGGATATTGGTATCATAATATATATGTATTTGAATATATATACTTATATATTTATGTCATGCAAATAAATGCAGTCATTCTATATCTGTCTTTTTCCTTCTGGCTAATTTCACTCAACATGATCCTCTCCATGTCCATCCATTTATAGGCAAATTTCATAACTTCATTTTTCCTAACAGCTGCATAGTATTCCATTGTGTAGATGTACCAAAGTTTCGTTATCCAGTCATCAGTTCTCAGGCACTCTGTTGTTTCCAGATTCTGGCTATTGTGAATAGTGCTGCTATGAAGATAAAAAGCACAATTTTTTAGGGGAAAAGAACCTCCTTTAATCAAAATCCTACAGTATAATATGTCCCAACATTCTAAACCCAAAGATCACTAAATTTGGTCTAAAATTCATGTGCTATTTCTCTGGAATGTCCCCTTCAGAGGAACCGCTGGAATGGCTCAGGGATAGAGCACAATCCTTGCATGTGAGAGCCGTTGGTTATGGCTGTGCATCAAATGCATTTTATTGAGTATTTAATCAGAGCTAACTTTTCAGAGGCTCAAAAGTAAACTCCACTTTGTTTTTGCCCTGAATAGCATTCCTTTGGTAGGATGCATCTGGGCAGTGTAGGCCAGGCCCTTTGGTCGTCTGTAGCATTAGAATAGTTAATGCTTTAAGAGACTGGGTCTGAACAGGCCAGTCTCAGAGAGTTTCATGAAAAAAAAGTGAGTGAGAACAAATGTTTCACATCTGGCAGAAAGAAGAGTTGTTTCAGATTGGTGAAATGTTTTGGCTGGAGTGATTGTACAACATTAGATAAGGCACATGCCTTGCATGCTTAACTTGGGTTAAATTCCTGGCATGCCAAATAGTCCCCCAAGCCCCTCCAGGAGTAATCCCTGAGTGCAAAGCCTAGGGTAATCCCTGAGCACTACCAGATGTGGCTCCCAAAATAAACAAAAGATAAAATTTTACCTGTGAAGACATGGAAGTAGGATTAGGTGGTATGTATGCAGAAGAGGAAGTAAGGGGTGGGGTTAAGGTAAAAATATATAAATTATAAAATTGTGTCACTCATTATATAAGTTTTTACTAGGGGCATTTATGTGGACTACCAGAGGCTCGACATGGGGGCCTCACTATGTGTAGGTCCCTCTCCAGCCCATCTGTGTGAATAATTCATACCCCCTTTGCCTTGTTCCTCTGTCTGGTTGTTACAGCACTAATCTACATGCTAGCGTTTCCCAGGTTTGTCCTAATCCATACTGTACGAAAGTATGAAGTCAGTTAGATGAAGCCTTCAGGTTTGTAATCAGTCAATCTCCATTGACTCCAGAGATGTAGGGCCATTTTGAGTTTCTGAAAGAAATGGAAGAGGCTGTGATGTTGAAGGTAGAACTAAACTGCTCCTACTGCTGTGCCTAGAATAGAGGGAGTAATGCGGTAGGTTGGCAGTCCAAAAACTTCCAGAGCGAATAACCAGCTGCTGACTATTTTGAACTTCTAATACCTTGCAATCAGCTCTGCTAGGAGCTGTGGAAAGCCTATGAGTCTGAAATAGCCACTTCAGTCAAGACTCAAGGGCTCACAATGTATAAGAAAAGGGAGGAGGGGAGAAAGAGCGAAGAGAGAGAGAGAGAGAGAGAGAGAGAGAGAGAGAGAGAGAGGAGGCAAACTGCCTGCAGCTGGGGTGGGATGGGGGAGGGAATAAGAGACATTGGTGGTGAGAAATGGACACTGGTGGAGGGTTGGGTGCTGGAACACTGTATGACTGAAACCTAATCATGAGCAGTTTTGCAATTGTATTACAGTGGTATAATAAAATTTATAGAAAGAAAGAGAAGGAAGGAAGGAAGGAGGGAGGGAGGGAAAGAGAGAAAGAGAAGGAAGGGAGGGAGGGAGGAGGAGGGTGAGTCAACAGGCTTCACTGTCTCAAGCTCAGTGACCTATAGGATTCCGATTCCAGCTTGGGAGGTGAGAGTGGAAAGCTGTGTTCCGAGAGTGATGTAAGTTAGTAGCTATTATATAAATGCCAACAGTTGTTTCTGAGGTAACGAATTAAGTGCTGATAAAGTTTGTGCTAGAAGCCAAACTTAGTCAACATGCTCAGGCACTAACTGGACAGCCTTCTAGGAGCCCCCTCTCGCCCCTCTGCTGCACTGAGGCCTTCCTTCCTTCCTGGCCCCTTTGTTCCCTGCCGCTGCCTTCTGCCTCCTGTCACTGGCAGTCCCAGTACGCTCTTTCCTCAGGCGCCTGCAGCCTCCTCAGCTTTCCTCCTCTGCTCCTGCAGTACCAGGTAACACTTGGTTGCTTGCTAGTGCCCAAACCCAGACTTGAATGGGATTCCTTCATATCTGTGTCCCACCAGCGAGGTAGAAATTTACATGAGAATGATACCATGGTTCTAATTGGAATGACTCCCGTTTTTAGGAATAATCTGAAAATAACAGCATTTACGGAAGGAGCTTCACAGTGGCTCCGCAGGCTGGCTGGCCAGTCACATTGTTACTAGACATTTTCTGGAAATTGGCCATCAGGAAATGTCGATGTCAGACTCCTACTGTCCAGTCCTTCCGACTGTTCAGGCCTTTCAGCAAGCCTCTGGCGGGCAGTTACAGGCAGCTCACGTTTCTATTTCCTGACCACAGCTGGCACCCGAGAGGTTCATAGTAAATATTTGAGAAAGACAGTTTTGTTTTGTTTTGTTTTTTGCTTGAATTCATCTTAGAATTTTCCTCAGCATGCTTTGAATATGTGTTTTTGTACTCCATAAGCTATTATAAAAGCAAATTTTAGCAGGAACAATTGAGACCATATTCTAGTACCTGAGGCCAGTGCAGTTGGAAGCCTTGCTCTAGGCTCCTCAAGACATGAACACTTGGTTGTATTTGAAAAGAACTTTAGCAAAGACAGGGAGAGTGTAATTGTCCGTTACTTTTCACAGATGGAAGTTTTCCATGCATTGTGTTTTACTTTGCTTGTTCTTTTAAGTCTTCACAAGAGTAGCTTAAAAGTGAGGGAGGAAAATGTGTGGTCCCTTCTTACAGAGGAGGGCCTGAAACAAGATGATTGATTCAGGGTCACACAGCTGGTTAATAGCCAAACTCCAATGTGGTCACTGAGTTAATTTAGTCTCCTGTATAGACCCTGGTCTTTTCTTGGGCTGAGTGTGCTCCAGAGTGCTCGGAAGTGTTTTAGAAAGAATGGTCAGATACTGTTCAGCAGAAATCAAGTAGGCTGGGTTAGGGTTGTTTTGAAGAGTCACTTCAGATTCTCCTTTAACAAAAAATATGTAGTGCAGAGAACTCTCCTTGGGTAAGGAACTTCAGTAGCTATTTCCTTCCTTTGATGTTCCCTCTTCAAAAGGCCACCCTTCTAAAGAGCTATGCTCTTCCCTTGGGGTTTGGGGCTCAGAGTCTCTTTGCTTATTGCTATGGTTGGAAACCCTCCCTTAAAAGACATTCTTATAAATTCTTTCATGATTTTGAAAAATAAAAATGCTTCTTGTGAGTTCATCCAAGTTTCTGGAAGGAAAGTAAAATGCCACTGAAAGAGAACGTGCTAATTGACACAGGGATTTGCTCAAAGAATCAAAGGAAATATTCAGCAAGAAACTCGACACTCAGTTTAAATCTTAATCATTAGAGCTCTGTTTTCTGTTTACTATATGGAATTTAATTTGTTATCTTTATGTAGTGCTTCCAACCATTAGTATTCGATTTTAGAATTAAGTCGTCTTTAAGTACAATGAAATTTTAACACTTTTATAATGAATCATTAAAGAATGAGCAGAAGAATTTAAATGAACATTTCTTTATATTGTGTATAACTATTTTATATTGTTACATAAGTATTTATTGTTTATACTTTTTATTTGTTTTATTTGTATAAAGAAGGCCTTGTATCCCATCTAATAACCAATAATTATACATCAGTTTTTCTTGTTAATATAGTGTGTTTATTGTTTTTGTAGCTTGCTTTATTTTTCTCTTTAAATTTAATCACTGAATTACAGTTACAAAATTATTCATTATTAAGTTTCAGGCATACAATGGTCCAACACTAGTCCCTTCATGAGTGTCCACGTCTCTCCACCAGTGTCGCTGTTTTCCTTTCAGCTGCCCAACCTGCCGCTGTGGCAGTCACTTTTCCCCTCCACCATATCCTAGGGTTCCTTAGCCTAAGTTATTCCCATTCCCAGCCCAGCAGAAGCTTCCTACTGAAGAACAGTTCTCTTGCTCTTCATTTCTCTTGCCTCTGGGCCTTTATTACCTCTCCTGCAAAAGTTTCTCTCTATCCCACATATGAGAGAGATCATTCTGTGTCTGTCCCTCTTCCTCTGATCAACTCCATTCATTATAATACTCTCCAGGTCCGTCCACAGAGCAGCAAAGTGCATGACTTCATCTATTATTACAGCCAAGTAGCATTCCATTGTGAATTTATTACAGTTTTTCTGTCCAGTCATCTTTTATAGGGTACTTGGATTGTTTCCAATTTTGGCTATTATCCTACGGTGAACATAGGCATGCTTTTGGACCCTTGGCATATATTCCAAGGAGTGATGTTGCAGGGCTGTATGGAAACTCAACGGCTAGTTTTCTTTATTTTTTCCTTAAAATTAAAGACTTGTAATTTACAAAGTTTCTGATAGTTGAGTTTTAGGTATATACTATTTCAATACCAATCGTACCACCAATGTCAACTTCCCTCCACCAGTATTCCCAGATTCTCTCCCCATCCTAATCCCCACTCCACCCCCACCAGTCAGCTAGGCAGCAGATTACAAAGTTTCAGTGGTTGAAGCTTGGATTTCATGTTTTTTTTTTTGTTGAGTCTATGTTTTGGATATATGGGTATACCCCTCACTCATACCACTGGTATACCTGAAGCCCTGATACCTGTTATCCCATTCCTCTCCATTCTCTTCTTTCCTTCCTTGATTACTTTTCTTCCCTCTCCTTCTCCCCTCTCTAAACACTGCGGCCAAGGGTTATCTAAACATCCCGCTTTACTACAATACATTTGCTCATCCAGTAGTCTATATTCCACAGGTGAGTGAGATCATCCTGTTTTTGTCTTTCTTCTTCTGGTTTATTTCATGCAACATGCTATCTTCCAATCCCAACCAGGTTGCAGCAAATTGCAATGTTTCACCGTTCCTTGCACCTGCATAGTATTCCTCTGTGTGTGTATACCGCATTTACATAATCCATTCATGAGTCATTGAACACCTATGTTGATTTCATAGTCTTGGCTATTACACTGAGTCAACTGCTGGTTTTCTGAGGAATGACCATATTGTGTTTCAAGAGACTGGACTTGTCCTACCAGCAGTGAATGAGAGAGCCTTTCCCACCAACACAGGCAGTTTTCATTCTTTGCAATGATTACCATCTCTCTGGTGTAAAGTGTTATCTCATTGTTGATTTGATTTATAGTTCCCTGATAGTGATCTGGCTTATTTTTTTCCATTTGTATTTCTTCTCTGAGGAAGTTTCTGTTCATATCTTCTCCCAAAATTTTTGATAGGGTTTAGTTTGTTCCTTGTAGAGTTCTACCAGTGCTTTATATATCTTGAATGAGTAGTAAGAAAATACTTTTTCATCATTATTTCTTATAATTCTTAATGTATCTAAAATGCCCGTTCCTTCTAGATTTGCTGCTCTGGTGTTTTCAAATTTGATACCAAAGATGAATACACTACATATAGTATGGAGAGAACATTAATGTAAAATCGGGAGATCTAAACTATATTTCTCTGTGACGCTGCTGCTGACTAGTAAATCTCGACTGTGATTTGTCTGAAACTGAAAGGCATAGACTAATCTTTGAGGTCGTTCTTTTCTCTGTGGGTTTAGGATGTATAATTTCTTTTAAACTGTATTTAAACATTGAGGCTTTCCAAAGTTGTTCATGATGCATTTGTTACAGGTATTCTGTCTTCCAGCACCAACCCCCCACTGCTGCTGTCACCCTCTCTCCAGCGCTGTCTCCGTTTTTCCCAACCACCCCTCAAGCCTGTCTGTCCCCATAGCCATCCCAAAGTAACTTGTTTTATATTGCTTGCTATATCATTAAATGGCCATTGGAATGATCAAAAAATACCTCAGTAACAGAAAATTTGTGAAAATTGTTGTAGCTCACTATGGGTACGTTAAATCTGTCTGTGAGTTGCTACTTAAACCTTCTCTGTTAATGATTTTTTTTTTGCTTTCTGGGTCACACCCAGAGGTGCTCAGGGGTTACTCCTGGCTCTTTGCTCAGCAATTACTCCTGGCAGTGCTCAGGGGACCATATGGGATGGCCGGGTATGAACCCGGGTCGGCCACATGCAAGGCAAATGCCCTACATACTGTGATATCGCTCCGGCCCCAAATTTTTGTTAGTCTAATTTAGTTGTATTCTAAGTTATATTCCCATTCAATATGGTGCCCTCCTGCTAGGAAGTGTTGAGTTTGGAGATTCAGAAAATCCAGAATATTGAACTAGGCAGTGAACTTACATGGCAATGCAACGGAGTGTGGAGTAGCAATCAGGCTTCCAGAACTGGGGGAGATGGAGGGAGTTTCCCAACCCCAAGTTCGAGAAGACCTGTAGTTTTCAGCCAAAAGAAACCTGGTGTAACTGAAATGTTTGTACTTGGCATCTCTGTGGAACTCAGTCTCCAGGCGGAGAAGTGTGGCCGTAGGCACGGTGACAGCTGGAGTGTGAGTGTGGCTGCCGGGCGGTGAAGTGTGGCCCTAGGCACGGTGACAACTGGAGTGTGAGTGTGGCTGCCGGGCGGTGAAGTGTGGCCCTAGGCACGGTGACAGCTGGAGTGTGAGTGTGGCTGCCGGGCGGTGAAGTGTGGCCGTAGGCACGGTGACAGCTGGAGTGTGAGTGTGGCTGCCGGGCGGTGAAGTGTGGCCGTAGGCACGGTGACAGCTGGAGTGTGAGTGTGGCTGCCGGGCAGTGAAGTGGCCGTAGGCACGGTGACAGCTGGAGTGTGAGTGTGGCTGCGGTGGTGAAGTGTGGCCGTAGGCACCGTGACAGCTGGAGTGTGAGTGTGGCTGCCGGGCGGTGAAGTGTGGCCGTAGGCACGGTGACAGCTGGAGTGTGAGTGTGGCTGCCGGTGGTGAAGTGTGGCCGTAGGCACGGTGACAGCTGGAGTGTGAGTGTGGCTGCCGGTGGTGAAGTGTGGCCGTAGGCACAGTGACAGCTGGGATGTGAGTGTGGCTGCCGGCGGTGAAGTGTGGCCGTAAGGCGCGGTGACAGCTGGAGTGTGAGTGTGGCTGCCGGTGGTGAAGTGTGGCCGTAGGCACAGTGACAGCTGGGATGTGAGTGTGGCTGCTGGCGGTGAAGTGTGGCCGTAGGCACGGTGACAGCTGGAGTGTGAGTGTGGCTGCCGGCGGTGAAGTGTGGCTGTAGGCACAGTGACAGCTGGAGTGTGAGTGTGGCTGCCGGCGGTGAAGTGTGGCTGTAGGCACAGTGACAGCTGGAGTGTGAGTGTGGCTGCCGGGCGGTGAAGTGTGGCCGTAGGCACGGTGACAGCTGGGGTGTGAGTGTGGCTGCCGGCTTGGCAGGCCTGGGACTTGGCCGGCTCCTGGCTGGGGAGAACCTTGGAGTTCTCAAGCATGTGCATTTCTTAGCATTATATTGAATAAATACAGTTATATAATTTGAGTATATCTTCTTTAAAAAAATACTATTAAGAGACCAGTGGGTACATTGGGTAGGGCGTTTGCCTTTCTGGTGACCGACCTGGGATCAATCCCCAGCATCCCATTTGGACCCCTGAGCACCACCAGGAGTAACTCCTGAGTGCAGAACCAGGAGTAACCCCTGAGCATCGCTGACACCCAAAAAAGACAACAAATAACAACTATTAAATATACTGTTTTAAAAGCAGTTTTCTTACAGATAAACTCAACAGTATGTCATATCTTTGCCATCACAGCAAGATACAACCATTGGTGTACATAATAAAGATAATTGAAGTACCAGATATTGTTAGGTCTTTCTTTATATATATATATATATATATATATTTATATATATAAATATATAAATAAATATATATAATATATATATATTTCTTTATATATATATTTCTTTATATATATATATAAAGAATATATATATTATTGTACCACCATAAGATATAAGATTACAAAATTGTTCATGTCTGGATTTTTGGCCACACAATATTCCAGCACCCATCCCTCCACCAGTGCCCATTTCCCACCACCAGTGACCACAATTCCCTCCCTGCCCCCCCCAAGCTGCCTCTGTGGCAGGTTCTTTATCTATTTCTCTCTCTTTCTTTCTTTCTCTCTCTCCTTCTCTCTCCTCCTCTCTTCCCTCTCTCTACACATTGTGGATTGCAATACGAACATTTAGAGGTTATCATGTGTATCTTTTTTCCTATATTCAATGTTCAGTTCTAGGCTGGTATTACCATTTTTGATGACACTGCTCCCTTCTCTGTCTTACCTAACCTTACTCCCACACATTTGTGGTAGATTACACCTATTGAAAAAAACCTCCTTATACATGTTTTGCATGATCTTGGATATTGGTATCGTGTGTGTGTGTGTGTGTGTGTTTTTGTGTGAGTATCACTTGATCACTTGACATCCGTTATTCATCAATTTGCTCGAGCAGGCACTAGTAACGTTTCCATTTGTCCCTGTCACGTGCCAGAGTAGTCCAATCGCATCTGCTTGCTTCAGAAATACGGATGAGCCTCAAACCTATTGTACAGGTCCTTTACACTCTTCGTTAAGCTGATTCATACCTAGGTATTTGATTTTCTGTGGCACAACTGTGAATGGGATCGTTTCTTAATATCCCTCTCTTCTCTTTCATTATTTGTATATAGGAAAGCCACTGACTTTTGTGTATTGATTTTGTACCCTGCCACTCTATGATAGGTAGAGTTTTCCTAGGAGCTTTTTGGTAGAGAGTGTAGGGTTCCCTAAGTATAATGATATGAGATATTAATCCATTTTAATCTGATTTTTTGTGCATGGTGTTAAACAGAGGTCCAAATTCATTTTTTTACATGTAGCTGTCCAGTTTTCCCTCACCACTTTTGAAGAGGCTTTCCTTGCTTCGCTTCATACTTTTTGCTCCTTTATCAAAGATTAAATGATCATGTATTTAAGGGTGGGTGCCAGGATATTCAACTCTATTCCATAGGTCCACAGGTCTGTTTTTTATTCCAATACCATGCTGTTCTAACTACTACCGCTTTGTAGTAGTTTGAAGTTGGGAAAGGTGATGCCTCCCATCTTCTTTTTCCCAAGGATTGATTTTGCTATCCATGGGGGTTTATTATTTCATACAATTTCAGGAGAATTTGGTCAATTTCTTTGAATAATGTCATAAGTATCCTTATAGTGATGGTATTAAGTCTGTATAAAGCTCTAGGGAGTATTACCATTTTGAGAATATTAATTTTCCCAGTCCAGGAGCAGGGAATGTGTTTCCATTTCCTCATGTCCTCTTTTATTTCTTGAAGCAATGTTTTGTAGCTATCTTTGTACATGTCCTTTACACTCTTCATTAAGCCAATTCCTAGGTATTTTATTTTCTGTGACACAATTGTGAATGGGATCATTTTCTTAATATCCCTTTCTTTTCTTCCATTATTTGATATATATAGGAAAAGCCACTGATTTTTGGGGAATTGATTTTGTACCCTGCCACTCTACTATAGGCAGGGTATAAAAACTCCCTATTGTTTCTAGGTGCTTTTTGGTGGAGAATTTAGGGTTCTCTAGGTATGTCATTGGCAAATAGTGTTAGCTTGACTTCTTTCTTTCCTATCTGCATGCTCGTAATGTCCTTTTAATTCTCTGATTGCTATGGCAAGTACTTCCAGTACTATATTGAATAGAAGTGGTGAGAGTGGGTAACCTTGTCTTGTCCCTGATCTTAGGTTGAAGGCTTTCAATTATTCCCCCATTGAGAATGATACTCGCTGTGGGCTTTCGGTAGATGGCTTTGACTATATTGAGGAAGGGTCTTTCAATTCCCACGTGCTGTGGAGGGTTTTTTTTTTCATGAATGGATGCTAGATCTTGATATGCTTTCTCTGCATCTATTGATATAATCATAAGTTTTTCTTTTTTCCTCTTATTATATGGTATATTATGTTGATTGACTTGTGGATGTTGAACCATCCTTGCATTCCAGGGATGAATCCTGCTTGGTCATGATGAATAATCTTCTTTGATGAGTCTTTGGATTCTGTTTGCTAGTATTTTGTTCCATGGGTTGCTTCATGGGTTGCTTCCATATGAGGCAACCCATGGAGCTGACCCTCCGGTAAGGGACTCGGCCATCTCCTGCCCGAGTTCAACATTGCTCCAAGGATTTGCTCTCATGAGCGGGGAGAGACCATGTTGGCCGGACTCGGAGTGGAGTTTTGGGCCCTGCCCTTTCCTCCACCTCTATGCCAGTTGCCCCGAAGAGAGAGAGACCCACCCATGCCAGACTCAGCTAATTTGCAACCCCGGAAGAGATCCAGACCCATCCACTTCAGACCCACAGCTGTGCTGCTCGGCCGGCCCCCTTGTGGAAGCAACCAATCTTAGGGATGCTCCTTTGTATGTGATTTCCTTCTTTGATCTTGCTGCTTTCAGTATTCCATCTCTATCTATGGTTTTTTCATCCTAATTATGATGTGTCTTAGAGTATTCTTATTTGGATTTCTTTTTAGCCGGTATCCTTCGGGCCTCCTGTATCTGGGAACAAGCAATCTTTAATTCCAGGAACTTCTCAGTAACGATGGCTTTGACAGTTGCTTCTTTTTTTTTTTTTTTTTTTGCTTTTTTGGGTCACACCCGGCAATGCTCAGGGGTTTCTCCTGGCTCTACACTCAGGAATAACTCCTGGCGGTGCTTGGGGGACCATATGGGATGCCGGGGATCGAACCCGGGCCAGCACAGGCCGGCCAGCGGCAAGGCAAACGCCCCTACCCGCTGGGCTATCACCCGCCCGACAGTTGCTTCTTAATCAGGATTTTCTTCCTGCCCCTCTGGGACCCCAATGATCCTTCTGCTGTTCCTTTTGACTTCATCCCAATTATCTCTGTTGTCTTTCATTAGTTGTGAGTCTTTTTTTCCATCTTCTGATGTTGTCTAGAGAATCTCTGCATCTCATCTTCAAGATCACTGCAGTAGTTTTTACTCTGCTATGGAGGCTGTCTAGTGAGTTTTTCATTTCACCTATCACATTTTTAATGTCTGTAATATCTGAGCTCTTCATCAAATACAACACAAAAGATACACATCACAACCTTTCAATGTATGTATTGTAAGCCACAATGTGGAAAGGAAGGAAAGGAGAAAGAGATAAAGAGAAAAAGAAAGAAATAAATAACATGCCATAGAGGCAGGCTAGGGGAAGGTTGAGGGATTCGGGGACATTGGTGGTGGGAAATGGGCACTGGTGGTGGGATGGGTGCTGGAACACTGTATGACCGAAACCCAAATATGAAGATCTTATGAACATCTTTGTAATTGTGTATCTCATGGTGCTTTAATAAAATATTTTTTAAAAATCTGAGCTCTTTGTGCATTCTTAACAGTTCCTTGTGAAATTTCTTGTCAGGAAGGTTATATAGCTTTGGTAATTGTTTGGCTCAACTGGGCTACTGACTTCACTCACGGAGCTTGGTGGAATTTTGTGTTGTGTTACCCTTTCTACCTTTGTTGTTTGCAAATTGTGTGTGTTCATGTGGATAGGATGGACAGTTAGGGATGTTTAGGCTGTTTGTGGAACTTTTGTGGCGTGTAGGAATGTTGTATGCTATGTTACCTAGTGCCTCTATGTAGATTATTTATTGATTAGTTTCTTAGTATGGATGCGCTAGCATCTGCACGGTTTTGAAATTTGGGGTGTGAGACCTGATTGGGCAGGGGCAGGGGTTTGACGGGTCGCAGGGGCCGGCATGCATGGGGTCTGACTGTAGGTTGCTTCCCCCTGGTCTCCTGCTTCTCTCTCTGACCTTCCCGGATTGCTCTGTTAGGTATTTTAATAAAAATAATGGCTTCTGAATTTTTTTATTGTTTATATTGTTAATGATTTAACATAGAACGTTCTAAAAGACAAAATAAGTGCAATAAAATATTGAAGGAGATAGTGACTACTGAAGATGGAGACTTCACTTGTATCACTTGTCTTCCCGTAGATCATCGATTTGCTTGAGCAGGCACCAGTAACATCTTAATATGTCCTGTCACATGCGAGACAGCCCAAGGGTATCTGCCCACTCCAGGAACATAAAGAGCCTCAAACCATTCCATCAGGTCATGGGAATGAAGTCTATAATTGTTACTGGTATTTGGCATGTCAAATACGACACGGGTAGCTTGCCAGGCTCTGCCATGCAGATGGGATACTCTTTGTAGTCACCGCAAAGCGAGCATTTATTTATGGAGACTTATGTCCATAATTATTCTTTGCTTAGTAATTATTTCTGAGTTTCTTTGTTATTACGTAAACTGGCAATTATTTGTATCAATTCTGATTTAAGAAATAATAGACTATGACGTTTAGGTTTAAAAAAGAAAGCTATTTTAGTGTGGGAGTCATAGGTTAAGCAATACAGAGAAAGGAACAGTGTACTAATAACTAATGTAAATGATAATACCAGCATAGAGAGAGAGAGAGAGAGAGAGATGAAAATTGCCTGCCATAGACGCCCCGGCTGGGGAGGGGGAGAAATCATGGGACATTGGTGGAGGGAAATGGGCACTGGTGGAGATATGGGTGCTGGAACACTGTATGACTGAAACACCACACACACACATAAAAATTAAAAACTAGGGGGTGGATTGTTTGGGGTTACCATAGTGCTTCCCACCCAACTCCTTAGAGCTCCAGCTCCAATCACATTTAGTGGTAATTATGGAGAATTAGTGACTCATATGAACATTTAACTTATAATATAGTTATTTTTTATCTCCGTCTCCCAGGCTAATATTTTATGGTTATTATCCCAGGTATCATCATAAGGACAACAGTATATGATTCAGAAACTTGAATGAGATATTCATTAATCCTACATTTAAAATGAGACTTTAGTTTATTTTTTTTATTAAGACACTGTGATCTACAGTGTTTATCTGTGTTTATGGTTGAGTTTTAGGCGTACTGTGTTCCAACACCAATCCCACTGTAAGTTTCAGCTTCCTCCACCAGTGTCCCCAGGATCCCTCCCACTACCCCACCCCCAGTTTTCAGTTTTCCAGTTTTCAGCTGTGCGACTGACTGAGAGTATCAGGTACAGAACCAGTCCAGAGGTTCTGAACTCCCGTAAGACTCTCTCTTCAGACTGTTTCCAAGAACTGCCTTTAGGCAAGCCCAACCAACCCTTCTTTCTGCTCCTCCAACGCTTTATCCTGCCAGGCTCTCTGCTCCTCCAAGTTACTCCTGCCAGTCAGGCTGCGAACCCAGTCTCAACTGACTACTCTAACTGCTTTTGCCAACTCCTTATATATCCCCATAATTTGGATCTTGCCCATCCCTTCAAGAGTTAAAAGCCATCCCTTTAAGGGATCTCTTAAAGGACCACATCTCTCCCTTGTTCGCTTAATTTTTTTTTATAGAAGAAATACAGGTAGGACATCTTATTACATAACCTAAACCATATTCCTCAAGCCCAAAATCAATTTTTCCTTAACCTAATAGGGTCCTTACGCATATGATCATGAATTTTAATTAATATCTTAATTAATTTGTTAAACTGCAGTAAAGTCTGTGGAACCATTCTTATTGGTCAATTACTGGCACTCATTTCGATTCACTAGTCCTCTGAACACCAAGCCTAATTGTTTTTCACAGTCACAGGCTGGAGATTGAAAAAAAAAAGTATATATATATATATATATATATATATGTATATATATATATGTATGTATGTATATATATATATGTATATATATATAGTTTCCATAGCCAGAGATATAGTATAGTGAGTTAGGCAGTTGTCTTGCTCATGGCTGTCCTAGCGCCATATACAGTCCCTGAACCTGCCAGGAATAAGCCTTTAGCACCACTGGGGTGTGGCCTCCCAAAACAAATAAATTGACTTAATTATAGTTTCTTTTTTCTTGTTCATAAACTTCCTACAGTTGGCATTAAAACCTTGTATGATCCAATCCATGTATAATAGGTAACCGTGTATGTTAATTCTGTTCTATTTTATGTACTAACCACAGTCTGCATATCATGTAGTCATTCTAGGAATTTCTGGATATTGCAGACATGCTTTGAGCCTTGAGATGTGTTTTCCAGTGCACAAGTGCATGACCGTACAGTATGATAGAGAGGTGTGTTCCTTCACCTTTGGTAGATAATGCTGAAGATTTCCAAAGCTGGAAGTTCCTGGTTCTTCACGTTAGCCATATAGTATCCTTGCTGCTCTACTATGTTCTTTCCTAATCTAATACATCTGTCTCAGAATCACATTGTGGTTTAAAAATACGATTTCCAATTACTTATATTAGGCTATGAATGATTTTTATAGGGGGCTGTTGGGGATGCCACTGGGGTCCCCGACAGTATCAGGACAAAAGTTCTCTTCTACCTCCAAAGCCACTGGGGGAACGGATGAAAACTCACGAGTCCGGTGCTCGCTTTGGCAGCACATATACTAAAACTCTAATGCGACCAAACCCATAAGCACAACAAACACAAAAAGAAAGATGGCACAAAATCCAATGACAATAATCTCTCTCAATGTCAATGGTCTAAATGCACCAATTAAGAGACACAGAGTGACAAAATGGATTAAAAAATTGAACCCAACATTCTGCTGTCTAAAAAGAAACGCATCTGAATAAGCAGAACAAACACAGACTCAGAGTCAAAGGTTGGAAGACCATTCTCCATGCAAACAACTCCTCAAAAAGGCTGGTGTGGCCATATTAGTATCAGATAATATAGACTTCAGGCTGAAAAAGGTTAGAAGGGACAACGAAGGCCACTTCTTATTAATTAAGGGGTATATACACCAGGAAGAAATTACACTACTAAACATATATGCACCCAACGAGGGGCCAGCAAAATACATAAAACAACTGCTAAGAGACCTCAAAGAAGACATTAACAGTAGCACAATAATAGTTGGAGACTTCAACACTGCTCTATCAACGATGGATAGATCAACAAGACTGAAACTCACCAAGGAAATATTGGACCTGAAGGAAGAAATGGAAGAAAGAGAGCTAGTGGATATATACAGGGCTTTTCATGCCAAAAAAGCTGAATACACATTTTTCTCTAGTGCACATGGAACATTCTCCAAGATAGACCACAAGCTGAGCCACAAAGCATACCTCAATAAAATAAAAAGATAGAAATTGTGTCAGCTATCTTTTCAGACCATGATGCACTGAAAATGGAAGATAACCGTACACAGAAACAGGGAGTCAAACCAAACACCTGGAAACTGAATAGCTCACTGCTGAACAACAAATGGGTCATAGAAGAAATCAAACAGGAAATCCAAAGATTTCTGGAAACAAATGAAAATGAAGATACCAATTATAAGAACTTGTGGGACACGGCAAAAAGCCGTGTTAAGAGGGAAGTTTATAGCTCTGCAAGCATTCATCAGGAAACAAGAAAGGGCCCACATAAATAACCTGACTACACAGCTGAAGACATTAGAAAAAGACCAACAAAAGGAGCCCAACCCAGGCAGAAAAAAAGGAAATAATAAAACTTAGAGAGGAAATCAATGAGTTGGAAACCAAAAAAACAATCAAAAAGATTAATGAAACCAAGAGCTGGTTTTTTAAAAAAATAAACAAGATTGACAAACCATTGGCAAGACTCGTAAAGTACAGGGAAAGAGAAAACCCAAATAAACAGAATCAGAAATAAAAAGGGTGACATCACAACAGAAACCACAGAAATCCAAAAAGATCATCAGAGATTACTTTGAGAGCCTGTATGCCGTGAAACATGAGAATCTAGAAGAAATGGATAAATTCCTGAAGTCCTATAACCTCCCACGGCTGAAACAAGAAGACCTCCAATACCTGAATAAACCTATCACCATCGAGGAAATAGAAACAGTAATTAAAAGTCTGCCCAAACACAAAAGCCCAGGTCCAGACGGATTCACTAGTGAACTCTACCAAACCTTTAAGGAGGACCTACTGCCAGTCCTTTTCAAGCTCTTCCAGGAAATAGAAGAAACAGAAACACTCCCCAAACAGCTTCTACGAGGCACATATCACCCTGATACCCAAAGCAGGGAGAGACAACACAAAGAAAGAAAACTACAGACCAATATCCCTGATGAACACGGATGCTAAGATCTTCAACAAAATACTAGCAAACAGAATCCAAAGAATCATCAAGAAGATTATACATCATGACCAAGTAGGATTCATCCCGGGAATGCAAGGATGGTTCAACATTCGCAAGTCAATCAACATAATACATCATATCAATAAAAGAAAAAATAAAAACCATATGATCCTTTTCAATAGACGCAGAAAAAGCATTTGACAAGATCCAGCACCTGTTCATGATTAAAACCCTCCAGAAAATGGGAATTGAAGGGACTTTCCTCAAGATAGTTACAGCCCACAGCAAGCATCATTCTAAATGGGGGAAAAGTTGAAAGCCTTCCCCCTGAGATCAGGGACAAGACAAGGTTGCCCCCTCTCACCTCTTTTATTCAATATAGTACTGGGAAGTACTTGCCATAGCAATCAGAGAAGAAAAGGACATCAAGGGCATCCAGATAGGCAAGGAAGAAGTCAAGCTATCATTATTTGCAGATGACATGATATTATACCTAGAGAACCCTAAACTCTCTACCAAAAAACTCCTAGAAACAATAGACGCATAGAGTAGAGTGGCAGGATACAAAATCAACACCCAAAAGTCAGTGGCTTTCCTATATACAAATAACGAAAGAGAAGAAAGGGATATTAAGGAAACTGTTCCATTCACAATTGTGCCACAGAAAATCAAATACCTAGGAATCAACTTGCGCAAGTATGTAAAGGACCTGTACAAAGAAAACTACAAGACACTGCTCCAAGAGATAAAAGAGGACACAAGGAAGTGGAAACACATTCCCTGTTCATGGATGGGGAGAATCAACATTGTCAAAATGGTAATACTCCCTAGAGCTCTGTACAGATTCAATGCAGTCCCTATGAGGATACCGATGACATTCTTCAAAGAAATTGACCAAACACTCCTGAAATTTGTATGGAACAATAAACCCCCAAGGATAGCTAAAGCAATCCTCGGGAAAAAGAAGATGGGAGGCATCACCTTTCCCAACTTCAAACTGTACTACAAGGCAGTAGTAATTAAAACAGCATGGTATTGGAATAAAAACAGACCTGTGGACCTATGGAATAGAATTGAGTATCCTGACACCCAACCTCAAACACATGATCATTTAATCTTTGATAAAGGTGCAATGAGTCTAAAATGGAGTAAGGAAAGCCTCTTCAACAAGTGATGTTGGGAAAACTGGGCAGCAACATGTAAAAAAATGAATTTGGACATGTATCTAACACCATGCACAAAAATCAGATCAAAATGGATTAAAGATCTCAATATCAGACTTGAATCCATAAAGTACATTGAAGAAAATATAGGAAAAACCCTCCACGACATTGAAGCTAAAGGCATCTTCAAAGGTGAAACATCACTAACAAAGCAACTAGACGAAAAGATAAACACATGGGACTACATGAAACTAAAAAAACTTCTGCACCTCAAAAGAAACAGTGACTAAGATACAAAAGCAGTCCACAGAATGGGAAAGAATATTCACCCAATACCCATCTGATAAGGGGTTAATATCCAGGATATATCAGGCACTGGTAGAACTTTACAAGAAGAAAACAAACAACCCCATCAAAAATGGGGAGAAGAAATGAACAGAAACTTCAGCAAGGAAGAAATTCGAATGGCCAAAAAACATATGAAAAAATGCTCATCATCACTGGTCATCAGAGAGATGCAAATCAAAACAACAATGAGATACCACTTTACACCACAGAGACTGGCACATATTCAAAAGCGCAAGAACAACAAGTGCTGGCGTGGATGTGGGGAAAAGGGGACACTCATCCATTGTT
>JAJIBD010003673.1:0-84411 GCA_021461705.1 Cryptotis parvus
TTTATTAATACCATTGCCATATATGGGCTGTAATGGTCAATATACTTAGTGCTGGCTAAGGGAATGGGGATGGTGGGTGGGAAATGAGGGTCTTTGGTGGTGGGAACACACTGGTGGTGGGATTAGTGTTAAATGATGAATTTTTCTAACAACTGTATTAAGAAAAACTTTGTACTTTGTACTTTGTAAATCATGGTGTTTTAACATAAACAAACAAACAAACAAATAAATAAACAATCTTGCTTGTGACCAGGGATGTAGCTCTGTGGAGTACTTGTCTTGTGATGTGAGACCCTAGCATGCAACAACAAAAAAATAAAATCTTATATATGTATTTGTTTTTCTCCCTTTTGGCAGTTGAATGCAGGCTAGAGTGAAGGTCAGGCTTTTTGGTCTTGTTCATGGTTGCATCCCAGTGCCTGAGAAGCACAGAAATGTGTTAAGTCCACATCAAGTCACACACCAGAGGCTTTGTGCTCTTTATGGGTGGCCCAAGCTCAGTGGAACTCCTAGGATGGATTCAACTGTTCCACTGCCACAGGAGAAAAAAAAAAGGATGATCGTATTGATCTGTTCCCTTCACAGCTTTTTATGTTCCAATACTGTTGTAGTTGCTTGGAGTCTGTGAATGAGCCCATAAAAATGACCCTTATCCTTGTATTTTACCAGGGAAAATAAGTATCAAACAATAACAGGGGTAAGTAAATTCTGCAGTCTGTAAAATGGTAATAGCATCTCTGGGCATGCAAAGCAGAATGGAGGGAAGATATTCTATTATAAACAAGACAGTTACCGTCTTTGAATTGCAGGTATGTTCTGCCACTGTGTGACTTTCCACACTCTCAATCTTTTGATGAGCATCAATGGCTAATTTCAATATAATCCACAATACTAATTTTTCCATTTGATAGTGCTTTTCATGTCCTTCCTGTTTAAGAAATATTTACCTTTTTGTGGTCTTATCATTTTTATTTGATTAAAAATATATCTGGAATGAATTTTTATGTATGGTGTGAGTTAGCGGGTCAAAAGTTATCATTTAAGACTGATAATCTTTTAGACCCAGCGCCGAGTTTATTCTTTATTTCTTTTTTTTTAATTTTTTTTATATATATATATATATATATATATATATATATATATATATATATATATGCTCAGGGGTTACTACTGACTCTTTGCTCAGGAATTACTCCTGGCGGTGCTCGGGGGACCATATGGGATGCCGGGGATCGAACCCAGGCCAGCATAGGCCGGCTGCATGTAAGGCAATCACCCTACCCGCTGGGCTATCGCTCTGGCCCCCTATTCTTTATTTCTTACTCGACTGTGCTCTCTTAGTCATGAATCAAGTAGCCAGGTATCGTGCTTTGTTTTGAATTTTTAAAATGTATATATTATAGAATTTCTATTTATTTATTTTATGGAAGCATTATATTTTTTTTCAAATTGAGTCACCGTGAGATACACAATTACAGTGCTGTTCATGCTCATGTCCCAGTCAAACAATGTTCCTACACCCATCTTTCTACAGTGTACCTTTTCCACCACCAAAGACTCCAGTTTTTCTCCCACCATTCTTCATCCCAAGGCTGCCTCTATGAACAGGCACGTTTCTCTCCCTCTCTTCCTTTTGCTCCTTCTTTCTCCCTCTCTCTCTTTTTCTCCAGTTTCTTTCTTTCACTCTCTCTCTCTCTCTCTCCTTTTGTGCATTACAGTTTGCCACACTGCTACCGAAAGAGGTTATTATGTTTGTTCCTTTACCTACTTTCAGCATGCAGTTCTTACCCAGAGTGAACATTTCTTTCTTTTTTTTTGTTTTTAATTTATTTTTATTAAAACACTGGGATTTTAAAAGTACAAAGTTTTCATAATACAGTAGTTAGAAGACTCATCATTCAATACCAATTACACCACCAGAGTGTTCCCACTACCAAAGACCCTCATTTCCACCCACCGCCCCACCACGCCAGCTCCTTCAGCTGGCATCAATTATATTAACCATTGCAGCCCATGTATGGCAGTGGTATTGATAAAGTCATCATTCTTTTTTCTAGTTTGTTATGGGCTAATCTGGCCAATTTCTGTTCTTGCATTGACCATATGAGTTTCTGGACATGTGGTTGGTTTCTACTAGTTTGATATACTGCAAATATATATATATACAGGGGAGAACTGGTAGCAGCTCTGCCCTGTATGGGCAGACACGTTTTTTACCATTGAGCTATCCCATAGACCCTTTGAACTCTTTTATTGTGAGCAATGTGACAGATTCTAGATTCTTACTCTTTTTTTTTAATTGCTCCAACCTCTATAGCAGATTGGTCTAAATTTATTTATTTATTCCCCCCAAATTTTATTACACCATTTTAGACATACAATTGCAAGATGCTCATGTAGAGTTTTTGGTTCTACAGTGTACCAACACCCATCCCTCCACCCAAACCCATCTCCCATCACCAAAGTCCCCACCTCCCTCCCCCTCCCACACCTCAACTACTTGGCGGGTTCTGTATGTCTTTTCTCTCCTCTCTATCTCTCCCTCCTGCCAAACTTTCCTGCACATCTTATAATGCAGTGCATTAAAGGACATTACTGTTTCTACTATTTTGATCGATCACGCGTGGCCACTTGCGGCCGCACGACCTGGGCTTGAACTGGTTTTGCTCTGTTAATATGGTCGTGGAGGTAGTATCCCAGAGTCTGGACAGCGAAGGTGGTGGCTAGTGTGGTGGGCGAGTCCCATCTGGCTGCTTCCAGGATCCCCCAGAGGTGATGGGCCCACTCCCAAAACCCATCTGTCCTCCTGGGAGCCCCATGGCCAGCCTAGCCTGGGGAAAGTGGAGTTCCAGCTTCCCCAGGCACGTCCGAGGTCCCGCATGCTATGGCTGGTCATCCCAGGGCAGCTCCTGGGCGGGGGCCACCAGGCTCGACAAAAATGGAGGGGGAATGGCTGACCCCCTGACTCCATCTGGCGAATTCCCAGCGATTCCCGCTTCTGGGAACTGCCTACTTGGGCTCGAACTGGTTATGCTCTGTTAATCTGGTCATGAGGTAGTATCCCAGCGTCCGGACAGCGAAGGTGGTGGCTAGTGTGGTGGGCAAGTCTCATCCGACTGCTTCCGGGATCCCCAGAGGTGATGGGTCTGGAGTGATCATTTCTAACTGTCATTGCCATAGTGGTCCCTTCTCTATCCCAACTATCTTCTGTCCCAGCACCTGAGGCAGTCTTTGTTTTGGATTTTTGTTTTTGTTCTGTTAATCCATTGTCTATCCTTGTGGTCACAGAACATTGTCTTAATGACTGTGGTGGTGTGTGGCTACTCACTGTCTAGGAATGTGGGTTTTCCAGCTTCCCTTGGAATCTAACCTGTGATCTTAGGCTAGTCGGGTGCACAGATCAAATACATAGTTCAGAGGAACACAAACACCTTATCCCGAGTGAAAAAAAACAGTTCTTTTTTCTGGAGCTCACTGCATAGACACCCGTGGCAAGCCCTTTTTTGCTCTCTGTCTCAGGTATTGTTTAGGGTCGTGATTGATGACAGATGTTGGGAAGATCCTGCCTAGTGAAGTCTGCTTGGTTGCTCTTGGTCCTCTGCATTCCTGTATCATATTTTGCCATCAGTTTTTCAGTGTTTACAGTGAAATATGGTTTAATTTGATTGATATTTTTCTTAATTCATGACAATTGGTGAAGAATAGGTTTCTTTTCAGTATTGATTTTTTTTTATTTTTTGGGTCACACCCGGCAATGCTTAGGGGTTTCTCCTGGCTCTGTACTCAGGAATTACTCCTGGCGGTGCTCGGGGACCATATGGGATGCGGGGATCGAACCCAGGCCTGCATGGGCCGGCTGTGTGCAAGGCAAATGCCCTACCCGCTGGACTATTGCTCCGGCCCCAGTATTGATTATTCTGATGTAGGGATTTGACAGAGTTCTGGAAGGATCCTGGTAGCAGGTGTAAGCTGTTGTGGGGCAGGCCATCTCTCGCAGTTGCTTGACTCTAATTATTAAACAAAAACAGCTGTGGGTTGTTGGGGAACTCTGGGTGCCTCGACAATATCCGGGAGCAAAGCAGGAATCTCAGTGGGACCTCCACTTGTTGGGGTATGCTTAGTGCCCCAACAAAATCCGGGAGCAGGGTATAGGGGATCCCCCTTCTGCCCCAGGGATCGGTGGCTGGCGAATAGAGAAAGGCAGCGAGAATCCAGCAAAGTTTCAAGAGGCTTTACTCACACTTGTTCTGGTATACAATTCAGCAATAGGAAAACCCCAGAGTTTAGATTCCTGGCTGGGCCCTGGCCACGTGTAGATTTAGAATCCTAGGCCAAGATGTCCGCCACCACATGTTAAGGCCCAACAGGGAAGAGATCGGAGAGGAGGAGAGCAGAGGGAGAAGGCGAAAAGGCAAAAGCACCAAAGACAGCAAAAGGCAAAAGACCACAGCTTTTGGTCTAACTTCAGGTCTAACTTCAGTTCAGACCACCCACACCAACGGAAAACAGTTATGGTCAATTCTCCTCAGGTAACTTCTCCCAGAACCTCACCTTGTTTCACTGAAATGTTAATATCGTCCAGCCAAAGCTGCAGGTCCTTGGTAAATGGGTGAGGGGCATCTGAGATGAACTGTATCTCAGAATACAAAGGCATGCATCTGTACCAATGGATATTCTACAGCCAGGTATATATTTCTCCAAGCCTTCACAAGATTCTTGTCTTTACTTCATTGTTGTTTTGTATATTAGCCTTTAGACCTTTTAGAGATCCACACTTGCTTGCTTGGAGGCAAACAGCATTTCTCTCTAGTCTAATTACTTAGATATCCAATGTGGCCAGGTAAATATACTGGTAAGATTCCATCTAGTCCCACGATGATTGTGGCAGCATGAGAGAAAATATTTATACCATCTAACATAGAATATATGGTAAGATATACTGCCACATATCAAACTGTTTTCTGTCCCTAATCTATAAAGTGACCTGCAGGAGGCAACGCCAGGCAAGATGCAGAGGCTCTGGGCAACAGTGTACTGCAACAGTGGGTGATATTAAAAAAAATGGGTATAACTGTTCAACTCAGATTTGTAAAAGAGGCAATAGACAAGATTTGACCACAAGCTGTACTTGACCAACTCCTTTCCTAATCTATTGGCATCCCTCTGAAGTCCTTTGAGTCTCGTTGAGAAGCCTGTGTTCTGTCATGCTCACCACCCTGTGTAGTCCCTACCTCCTTCGCATCCCCCTTTTTTTTCTTTTTAGTGAGTTCTCTGATCAGATCACGAGCCATTTGAGACAAGCCTAGGTTGTTTCCTTTCCTTTTATCCTCATAGTTCTCTGTACATGGCTCCTAGTATGGCATTTCCTGAATTTTAAATCAATAAATTGACTAATCTAGGAAGAAAGAGCTATTTCTATTGGAAAGGGCTCAATAATCTCTCTTGGGATCATATTTTTATTAGAACATACTGTCTGCACCTGGCTTCCTAGGGAAGGCTTATTTGAAGTTGTTAATTCAGCACCACCTGGAGAATGGCTTGGGCAAGCTCCTCTTTGAGCTTTGATGAGGTGTGACCCTGAGTGCAGGAGAGAAATATTAGTGAGTACAGCCCAGGGGGCTTCTCTCCGTGACTTACTACTTCATGTGCACAGTTGCCGATCAGCTCGAGAAAATGTGACTAAACAACTCACAGACTTGGGGCCAAGAACACTATAGGTGGTTTCTGGCTTAAGGACACCTAGTGTGTTCTGAGTTGTGTCTCCATCTTTAGAGTTGGCTGCAGACCCTGGTCCAGAACATTGCAGGCCAGTTTCTTGTGGGACATTGTTTCTTGCTTTGGGTTCTTGTGGGATGTTGTTTTCTTCTTTATTTTTTTTCAGAGCTGCATCATGTTGTTTTCTAGCTTAATCCTTATAGCACTGGTTAGCAAATCATAATCATTCAGACTTTAACTCTAACCAGTGAGGTTGGCAGGCTGGCCAGGTGGGCAACTCAGAGTATCTAGAATAATGGTGTTAGCTCACTTGCTTAAGTGGTCCTGCATCCCAGACTCATGCTGATTCCTCTGTATTCTCATGCTCTCAGGTCTGACATCCAGAGAGGACTGGTTCAAAGAAAGACCCCTCAAGATAAATAGTCTTAAAGGCAGTTCTGATTTTTAAAATTTATTTGAATTTATTTTAGCCACTTCTGGTGGTGGTGCTCAAGAGTTATGTGGTGGATAAATCAATGGAATAATGTAAGATGCAGCCATTTGGAATTGGCTTCTTCAATTTAGCATCATGTTTTCAGTGTTTATCCAAGCATGAGCAGTTGTTTAATTTCTCTATATGACTGGTGTCACATATAACTGATGTAGTTCTTTGTACCTTCCCTTAATTAAAATTTTACCACCTCACAAGATGTTGAAAGACTGTCTTATCTGTGAGAGATAAATAAAAAGGAGAGGGAGGGGGAAATACTGGTGATTGGTTTTAATTGCACGTTGGGTGATCAGGAAGTTCTCACATAGAGGTATCACATAGAAGATATTTAGAAAAATATTTTAAAGAGGATTAAGTATTTAGTGGACATGCTATAGATATAGAGGAAGGCAGATGTAAAGACAGTCAAATAGAAGCATGTCTAGATACTTCAAGGAGCATCAAGATGACAAGTATAGAGACAGGAAGCATAGATTGGAAAATCTTGGGGTGGGGACCCAGAGATCATTTAGGAAAGACCTCATAGATGGGACAACAAATATTTTTGTTTGTTTTTTTTTTTTTTTTTTTTATTTTGGGTTTGGGTGGTGGGGGTTTGAACCCCCCCCCCGGGTGCACCCCCCCCCCCGAAACCTTACCCCCCCCCCCCCCCTCCCTTTTTGCTTTGGGTGAAGTCAGAATCCATGAAAAGACTTTGAAAAGAGAACTGATTATATAAAGACTTTGAAAAGAGGACTTTGTGTGTATATATATATATATATATATATATATATATATGTATAAACTTTAAAAGAAGATTAACTATTGATGATGAATGGATGGGAGGGACTAGAGAACAGAAATTGGCAGCCAAATTTGGAAAGTGTGTGTTTTTTAATGTTAATTTTTTTGTTTGCTTTTTTTTATTATTTATTTATTTATTTATTTATTTTTTTGCCTTTTTGGGTCACACCCGGCAATGCTCAGGGGTTACTCCTGGCTCTGCACTCAGGAATTACTCCTGGCGGTGCTCGGGGGCCATATGGGACGCTGGATCGAACCGGGCCGGCACAGGCCGGCGCGTGCAAGGCAAACGCCCTACCCGCTGGGCTATCGCTCCGGCCCGGAAAGTGTGTGTTTGAGTGTTGGTGACCAGGACATGGACTCCAGTACTAGAAGCAGACAGGACTCATGATGTATTTTTGAAAACAACAGAGTTTGCTGATGGATTGAATGTTGGAGTCGAAGAGCAAGGAAAGAGGCCATGCTGACCACGAGGGTCTTCTTTGGAGGGCCAGTGGGATGGAGTGGTCAAGGCTGAGATGTCAGAGACTCAATGGGGCAAGAGTCATGTGGTGGACAAATCAGTGGTTTGGTTTCAGTGATGTTATTCTCTCACTTCACTTCATGGTTTTCTAGGGTCTAGTTCTTTTCACTCATTATTTCTTTTGGCACCTTAGACTGACTGCTGACTCTGTGATTAGGGATCACTCCTGAAAGGGTTTAGGGGAACTTATGTGGTGCTGGGGATTAAACACAGGTCTGCTGCATGCCAGGCAAGCGCCCAACCGTCTGTCCTACCAATACAGCAGGTTGAGGTGCATCAGGTGACTTTAAATCTCTGCCCCTGGAACAAGTAACTAATCAGGATGTAGAATGGGATGGTTGGGGGTGGGATTTGCTACAAATAAAAGGAGCTGCCTCCTCCCCCCCTCCCCCAGCATAGGCTCAGAAGAAGTCTGTTAGCTCTCCTCCCTTCGAACAAGCATTCCCTGGACCCACTGCTCCCTCCATGGGACCTCCAGGTCACACATGTGCCAGGTTAGGGTTAAGTACAGGCAGGCATCTCAGGGCCAGACAAGGGGCAGAATCCAGATAGGACTTAAATGCCCAAGAGGGGATAAAGTGCTGAACCCAGGATTCTCACCCACATACAAGTGGCCGTGGCTGGAGAGAAGGAAACCTGGGACTAGGCAATAGGAACTTTTGGGGTACAGCTGCTGGGGTATAGCTCAGCAATAGTGCAGAACAAAGGGGTCTGGTCCATTAAGGGAGGCTGAGTCCATCTCCGGGATAGAGAGAGCAACACAGGGACAGCACCTGGCCAAGGGAGGTGGGTTGACTGCGTGGAATAGAACAGGGAAGTTGCACATGGCACCAGGCAGTGTTACTACAGCCAAGACCATGCTTATTGGTAATGGAGAGGCCTGGATATCTGCGGAGGGACCTGGAACCATCTGTGTAATAAACTAACTTTCAGTCTTCCCAGTTTTGTATGTAAATCTTTCATACAATTCTCAAGAACCCACCAGCCCAGGAAAGTCTATTTTTCCATTAACAGTACTGCTCCAGCAGTTTAGGGCCTAGTTTGATACAGTGACTCTGTATTCTTAAAATCTCTAGACATATTCTCTGCCTGGACATGTCATTTCTCCCAGGAAATTTTCACAAGTTCTCCTTAGGATCGTGCTGACTTTGACAGCACCTTGGGCTACCCCTAGTGATTGATTATGTGATACTGTCTTTTGGGCAGGACAGTGACCCAGGACTCATGGATGTACACCATGAGTCCAAAGACATGGCTGCCCTTAGCATGTGAAAGGATTTCCTCTCTTCTCAGAAGTTTCTCGGTCACTGCTTAGAACAAGAATGAAATAAAGCATATGCTCTGACTGGAGTTTCTGGCTCACCAGGTAATGCTTCTCCCTCCTCCCCAGTCTTTTCACTGCTTGGAAGTTCCTTTTGAGTATGGGCATCATCAGCAGGGAGCGACGCTGGGAGCTGATTAAAACAGAACTGACAGCTCCCTCTTATGAATAAGTAAAAATAACCAGGCACTGAAAATGGGAGAGGAAGATTTATCTTTGTTTTAAGGTTAAAATCTCCGGAGAACTTGGGTGCATTACTGAAATAAATGGCTGTAAATTTTCCTGAGCACAAATCAGTATTTCAAGGTGATGAAAGTCTGGCTAGAATGACAGGTTATATTTAATACGGGGTGACAGTTGAAATAGCCTCCTCCTCATTTGCTATTTTCCAAGTTTGGGTTTCAAAGGGAACAGCTAGGGAGATGAGGAACATTTATCATCTAAGGGTTTCTCTTTTTCAAAGGTTAATATTGCTGTGGAGCTTAAGGGAAGAAATGGACCCTGCAAAAACAAATATTTTAAACATTTGTTTCCTTTAAGGTTGCTGAAAGTAAAATCCATGTCACTGCACCCTTTATTTTCCATGTATGTTCTCATGCAGGGTCTTGTTCTGGTAGCATGACAGAATAGCTGAGAAAAAAATCTCAAGCTGGGTTCTTGTTCCTGTTTGTGACCCAATTTGCCTGTTCAAGAAGCCTCATAAGATCAAATGATGCTGTAGCCTTGAGCATTTGCTAGAACAATCTCTGTCAAGGTACATGAGCTAGCTAATAGGTTCTCAGGAATGGCAGGCCACCTTCCCCTGGATTAATCCAATCCTATTGTCAGTGGAAAAGGGGGATTGTCAGTAACTGGAGGTAATGCAGGGGCTATAATCTTTTGGTCTACGATAACAGCAAGCAGGAGGGGCTTTGCAGAAGAGTCAAGTGGAACTTGGAGCCTTTTCTAGACATTGGGGACCAGAGCAATAGTGCTAGGGGTAGGGAATTTGCCTTACACAGTCGACCTATATTCAGTCCTCAGTATTCCATATGGTTTCCTGAGCACTGCTATGTGACCCCAAAACAACCAACCAACCAACCAACCAACCAACCAACCAACCAACCAACAAGGGTGGGTGCTGAGAAGGGAAAGTAATTTATTCTAAGAATCTCATCATCTGCTTCCTGAAGATCTGGGAAGACACCAGGCATGGTAGGTTAAGGGTGTGGACTGTGTATCCAACAGACCTATATCCATATCTGAGTTCATTGCTTCACTCAAAAGTTCTTAGCCGAGGGGTCTGTTTTTGCATCAAGGTCCTTTTCTAGCATAGTGGATATAGGAGAGGGGTGGCTGGTAGTGATGAGGCCCTGGAAAACACCATCCAGTTAAAAAATGTGATTGAGGAGAAAATGGGATGAATCAGGCTGGAGGCACCATAGTTCATGAGAAGCTCAGAGGCAGCTTTACAAGGTTCAGCATCCAGCAGAGACCCTACTGAAGACAGGGAAAGGTAGTTGGTCTTGTGAGGATCCAGTGGCAGCATCCCTCAGGCGCAGAGTGCAAGAATACCATGATGCTAAGTGTCCAGTGTACTGAGAGATCCAACTCCTAACCACATAGCTGAACAGCACACTCGGAGGGAGCAGAGGCAGAGTTCAGCTGGCGAGGTCAGGGTTCCTTTGTTCAGGTTACGGCAGGAAGATCTGCTTGTATAGGAAACGTTTTCTAAATATCGCCAGTTCCAGGCTGCCTCAGAACGGGCTTTCCCATGTTAGCAAATTTGGTTGAAGACCATGTGGTCTTCAACCAACATCCACATGTTGGCTGGTGTAGGCTCACACGTCATGGTGATGGTAAGTATAACTGTACCATGGTTTATTCTTAGAACTACTCTACTGCAAGCACTCTGTGTATTATATCCTTGAACTCCTGAGTTAGGAGTGATCTCTCTTTCCCTATTGTTCTGATGACAGACTTAGGTGACTCATCCAAGGTCACATTGCTTCTGGAACTGTAGTTGTCACTAATACTTTAAACTGCAAATCAGGCACAATGAGTTTGGGAAAAGCGATCAGACAAGCACTGGACATCATTATTTGTTTGTTCTGTGTGAGACTAACATGGTGATTAGAAACATGAGTCTTGTGATGGATAAAATATTTATCCATTGGGCTCCGGTGTAATGTTGATGGCCAGAAACACTATATGCATATGATGGGGCGTACAACCTTTCATTCAGGAGAATTCTTCAAAGTGATCCACGTATCAATCTCCAATAAATTATTGTGATCTTTAATTTTTGAATGAATAGATACTTTATCCCCTCCTTTTTTAGCTTTCAAGTTTTAAAAGGAAATTTCTATTAAAAATAATGACAGCCAGAATGAGTGCTCTGTATGAGTGATAGTACAGGGGGAGGGCATCTGCCTTGCATGTGGCTGACCCAGGTTTGATCCCTACCATCCTATAAGTTCCCCAGGCACCGCTAGGAGTAATTCCTGAGTGCAGAGCCAGGAGTAACCCCTGAGCATTACTGAATCTGACCAAAAAAAAAAAAAGCATAAAAAATAATGACAGCCATTTGTGGGCTGGAGTCATAGAACAGTGGGTAGGGCATTTCCCTTGCATGGGGCTGACCTGGGTTCAATCTTCAACATCTCATATGGTCACCCGAGCACTGCCTGAAGTAACCCCCAAGCACTGATACATGTGACTCCCTTTCAGAAACTAGTCATAATAAACATGTATCAATCCCTTTGTTATTGCAATGATTTTGGTTGCAGTTCTTGAAGGGGCTGTACACTCTAGTCACTAAGCTCACATATACTAGTGTGTGGGGGCATGTCAGAGATTACATGTTCTGTGTAGTGCTGGGGATCCCAAGCAATTGCACTCTGATTTTTATTTTTTTTCTTTTTTTGGGTCACACCCGGCGATGCTCAGGGGTTACTCCTGGCACAGCACTCAGGAATTACTCCTGGTGGTGCTCGGGGGACCATATGGGATGTCGGGGATTGAACCCGGGCTGACTCTGGCCGGCCGCGTGCAAGGTAAACACCCTACCGCTGGGCTATTGCTCTGGCCCCCTGATTTTTACTATCATTATTTTTTTTCTTTTTTTGGGTCAAATCCAGTGATGCTCAGGGGTTACTCCTGGCAGCGCTGGGGACCATATGGGATGTCAGGGTTTGAACCTGTATTGAGTGTGTGCAAGGCAAGCAGTTTATCCACTGTGCTATTTCTCTGGCCCCAACAATTGCACTCTGTATTGGGAGAAGTACAAGGGGTTGAACTCGTAGCCTAATGCCTGCCAGGCGAGCTCTTTAGCACTGCACCACATACCTGGTTCTGGAGGAAATTTACTTTTCCTCTCCACTTACCCCCACATGTATTGAATTTTTTGGATCGAGAGCCCTAGCAGAGAGCAGGTTCTAATTCCTTCCTACCCCAGGCTAACTTCATGATTATAGATGCTTCTGGGAATTAACTTTCTAGTTGTAAACTGAATTTGGACCAGCAGATAATTGAGGTGAGCTTAGCTGTAGCCTCTTTAATTCTAGCTATAGAGACTCAGGAGTGGGACCCTGATAGCTACCTGCCCATGTTTTATTGTAAACAAGACCTCTTTGTTTTGATTTAATCCAGTTACCATCTCAGGCAGACAATCCCAATGCATTTGTTAGTGAAGTTGACTCCCTCCATGCACACTTTATCTTCATGCTGTTTTCTGGCTTCCAATGAAGAGATGAATGGTTCAGGAGTCACTGCAGCTTCCAATCTCGCAGCCATCCATCACCAAGACACCTTCTTTATGGGCAGAATGACTTTGGTAACTCTCTTGTCAATGTCAGCCCTGGGTTTTGGTGCCTTATGAGAACTTGATCTGAGGGCACCTTGGACAATAAAGATCTGTTTAATGAAGGAGTAGTATTACTAAGATAAAGTATGTGTGCCAGCTAGGCCAAATCTGGATAATATGGTTCCTGGAAGTTAGCATAGGTGAGGGAAAGGAACTGGAAGCATCTAGTGTTTTCTGGGAGAAGACCCCATGCAGAAAAGTCAGGATTGAACTAATAGGTGGTTTATTTGATTCTTACCATCAGTATACCATGTGCTTTGCTAAATACTTTGCATAGACGATTTTTATGAAGTTCATGCTATGCTTTGGAATAAATTAGTATTGTTAGTCTGTTTCAGTGACTTCCAACCATTGGTCCATGGACTGGTGCCAGCCTACAGGTATAGAAATATTGAAAAATAATGATTGACCACAGTAGTTATAACTACCAGTCCTTGGACTGGTATGCAGACAACGTGCCAGTATGAAGTATAAAAAGGTTGAAGAATGTTGGCCTGACAGATGGCAAAGCTGAGGCTCCAGGTGTTCATTTATTTTTTCTTGGGGTTCAGAATCCAATGGTGTCAGATGTCGGGAGCGCCGCCAGGGTCCCCGACAGTGTCGGGAAGCGAGTTCCTTTCTACCTCCGAAGCCGGCGGGGAATGGATGAAGACTCAGGAATCTGATGCAGTTTTAAAAAGGGCTTTACTATCACAGGTTCCAATATACAATCCAAGAGCAGGGAAAACCTCCAGACTCTGGGTTCCCAGCTAGGCCCCAGCCAGGTGTAGGCCAAGATGGCTGCCACCACGTGTTGAGGCCCAACAGAGAATGGAGAGGATGGAGAAGAAAAACACCAAGGGAAGCCGAAATGGCAAAAGGGGAAAAAAAAGAAGAGAGCTTCTTTCTTCTTGCAGCTTATTTTATAGCTAGAAATCCACCCAAACTCCCCAGCCCAGCCCATTCTGGGCTGGGCTATCTAGAGATGAAAACAGGAAAATAGCTCTATTGAATGTAGCAACTTCAGGAGACCATCTGGTTGTTTACAAGGACCCAGAGCTAATTAAAAGCCTCCTAGCAGAGCAGGGAGAAGCTATAAGCTATATGTAACTTCCCCTGGCAGGAAGGATCAAATGCCCTCAGGTAATTTCTCCCAGCACCTCACCTAATGTCTTGAGCCAAGATCTGCCTGGAATTGCCTTTATAGGGTAGAGAAGGGGGTTTCTGAGATGGCATGTCTCTGTACCAAAGACTAATACTAATGCCAGTTAAATTATTTCTCCAGGCCTTCATAAGAGTTTCGTCTACTTCACGGTAGTTTTGTATTTTAGTTGCCTTTGAGTTATCAGGGAGCCATGCTTGCTTGGAGGCAAACAGCATTTCTCTCTGGTCTAATTACTTAGAGATCCAGCGTGGCCAGGCAAATACGCAGGTAAGATCTATCTAGTCCCATGATGCTTGTGGTAGCATGAGAGAATATTTATACCAGCAAGTACAGAATACATGGTCAGATAAGACTGCCACATTTAGACTACCCCCCTTATCTATGAAGTGACCTGCAGGAGGCAGTCCAGGGCAGATACAGAGGCCTAGGCTTTTAGGTGTCCTGCAACAGTCATCTTGGGATTTGAATTTAGCAATCTGATTTTGAAGTCTTGTTGTTATTCACTTTTCTCTCCTTTTATGCTTCAGCCTTGCTTGTTGTATGTACACACTTTTGCAATGTGAGTGTGCTATGTGTCCTTAGAGAGTAGTGGCAATATCTGTCCTCCTCCGTTGATATTTGATACTAAGCCTGGTTATGTAACTTAATTTGGCTAGTGGCATATTACTGGATACGATTCAAGCAAAGACTTTATATTATGCTTGTGTGGTTTAGGCTGTAGTCACATGTTTCTGCTTTACTATAAGAGCATGTTTTGTGAATCTGGTTCTCCATTCAGTACACCTGAACCCAACTTGAAGTCTGAAGTTCAACCAATTCATGGAGATGTGAGATGAAGCACCACCCCTTTAAAATCCACAGAGAGAAATAAATGATGTGACTCTGGTAAAAAATCTTTTTAATTGAATTACAGTGCAGTAGACCATTATAAAGCTGTTCATGATTGGGTTTTAGTCAGACAGTTTTCCAACACCCATCCCTCCACCAGTGTATATTTTAACAATTATTTACAAAGTTGTTCATCATACAGTTGGAGAAATAAACATCTTTTAAGATACTATATTTGGGGTTTGTTACATAGCACTATCACAACAATCACTGACTGATACAACAGGAACTAATAGTCTATTTATTCTTCCATTTTTATTGCTGTCTACTATATTCAACACCTCCTATGTGACAGGTACTGTGCATAGTTGGGAGGAAGCATACATTGTCCTTGTCCCTGCAGATCCCAGTCTTGTGGCAAGAGGCAGATAAATCAAAGTTCATTGTTGCTAGGCAGTTAAGTCAAAGTACTACACTTGAAATAGAATATGGAAATTATTTTCGCATTCTAACTTTTTATTATCTGGATCTAGAGGAGATTTTTACCTAGGTGCTTATCTGGCTTACCCTGAGTTTTTCTGGATTCATAGGAATTGCCAGAACTGATATTCAAGGGCAAAAAAGTACTTTATTTAATAGTCATTGCCTGCTTGGGAGCTGTGACATAATGGTTATCTAGAAATGGACTAGAAAGATAGTATTTCACTGGCCTTTAGGTAATCTTACTCTGACCCTCTCATTCAGTCAACATAATTCACACAGATGAGCCCCAAGGCCTTGTAATTTCATGATCTGTCTGTCCCTTTAATGCTCCCCCAATTTTAAACCCTCCACCCCTAGCTACTTTATTTTTTAAAATATTTTATTATACCACCGTGAGATATACAATTACATAGATGTTTATGTCCAGGTTTCGGTCATACATTGTTTCAGCACCAATCCCTTCACAAGTACCCATTTCCTACTACAATGACCCCGATTCCCTCCCCTTTCCCCTAGCCTGACTCTATGGAGAGTTCTTTATCTCTTTTTCCTCTCTCTCTCTCTCTCTCTCTCTCTCTCACTCTTTCTTTCTTTTTCTCTCTTCCTCCTCTTACACACTGTGGATTGCGATACATACATTTAGAGGTTATCATGTCTACCTTTTTGCCTATATTCAATACTCAGTTTTAGGCTAGTAGTATCACTTACAATTGTTAGCACACTTTTTCCTTCTCTTTCCCAACCAACCACTGCCTCCCAAGCGCTTGTGGTAGTTTCCATTTTTGGAAAACCTCCTGATCCATGTTTTGTCTGACCTTGGATATTGGTATCATAATATGTATATATGTATATAAATATATGTATATATATTTATATATTTATATTTCATATATATATTTATGTTCTCTGTCACTGTATCACTGTCTTCCTGTTCATCATCAATTTGCTCGAGAGGGGAACCAGTAACATCTCCATATGTCATGTCTCATGCTAGCAGAGCCCAAGGGCATCTGCTTGCTCCAGGAACATAAAGAGCCTCAAACCATTCCATCAGGTCATGGGAATGAGGTCTATAATTGTTACTGGCATTTGGCATATCAAATATGACACGGGTAGCTTGCCAGGCTCTGCTGAGCGGGTGGATATATATTTATGTTCACTTGATCACTTGAATCCCGTTATTCATAGATTTGCTCGAGCGGGCGCCAGTAACATTTCCCGCACGGCAGAGCCTGGCAAGCTGTCCGATGCGTGTTCGATATACCAAAACCAGTAACAGAAATGTTTATATTTATGTTATAGAAATAAATGCAGTCATTCTATATCTGTCTTTTTCCTTCTGGCTAATTTCACTAAACATGATCCTGTCCATGTCCATACATTTATAGGCAAATTTTATAACATCTTTTTTCCTAACGGCTGCATAGTATTCCATTGTGTAGCTGTACCAAAGTTTCTTTATCCAGTCATCAGTTCTCGGGCACGTTGGTTGTTTCCAGATTCTGGCTATTGTGAATAGTGCTTCTATGAACATAAGCTGTTCCTTGCTCTCCCTGTGCACAGCCGTTCATGAGGCAGTCTGGAGGCATGGCGGGTTCTAGCCCTGGCCCACCACCTCGGCAGAGCCTCACAACAAGCCAGACCACCCCGCCTCACTCCACGGGCGCCGCCATTTTCCACATTTGGACTTCCCTCGTCAGAACTCCACCCAGCAGACCAGCCCATCACAGCCCGGATCATTGACACCCACCCTGCAGCAGCTTTTTCCTCAATCCGGCCCAGGTGTGCTGGTCCAGAGCCTCTCAGACATGGGGCAGAGCTGTTCCTTGCTCTCCCTGTGCACAGCCGTTCATGAGGCAGTCGGGAGGCATGGCGGGTTCTAGCCCTGGCCCACCACCTCGGCAGAGCCTCACAACAAGCCAGACCACCCAGCCTCACTTCACGGGCGCCGCCATTTTCCACATTTGGACTTCCCTCTCGTCAGAACTCCATCCAGCAGACCAGCCCATCACAGCCCTGCTCGCACAGCTGCAAGCGGCCACGTGGCTCATCAATAAATGCTTTATTTGGAGGTGTTTAAAAGAGTTTGCCTCCCGCTCGGCAAGCCTGGCAAGCTTCTCGTGTTGTATTTGATATGCCAAATTCCAGTAACAATTATATTAGGTCACTCCCATGACCTAATATAATGGTTTGAGGCTCTATATGTTCCTGTAGCAAGCCGATTCCCCTGGCTCTACTGGCATGAGACAGGACATATGGAGATATTACTGGTGCCCGCTCTAGCCAATAGATGATCAATGGGAAGATCGTGATCCTGATGAACATAAACATGGGCATGGTGTTTCCGCTGTGTGTTTTTGGCTTTCCAGGGTATATTCCCAGGAGCCCCTACCCACTTTAACACTCCTGTAAAGTTGCTATTATTTGTTTGGATTTGAACAGAGACAGCTCCTTTAGGTTTCCAGTAAAATCTTGTGGTCAGATCACTTGTGTATACTACAAGTCCTTGAGACCAAGAGATCTGATTAAACATTGAAGGGCCTTCCATCTCTGCTCATGGTGGAAGAGTTTACTTTCTCCCATTAATGCTAGTGAATCGCCAAATCTAAGAAAATGATAATTCCTACCAAATAAAAGCAGTAACCTTGGTTTTATTACATGACTGTAATGGTCCAAGTACATGGCTATGATTGGACTTGGAAGCTGTAAACATAAATTAGTAATTTTCCTTCCAAATAGCAGTGCAGCTTCCCTGACATGTTTTAATTGCTGTGCTATGTGCAGGAAAGCCTGGCTGGGTATGACTGGCACAAATTGCTTCTTTGTGAATTGCCAATGCTTTTTCAGCCAGAAGTGTACCTGTGTGCAAAAACACCTGTCCCTTTCTTGAAACATGCCAGGTTTCAGTTAACAACAGTCCTAAGGAAACTAACCTGGAATCAATCCATCAGTCACTTATGTACTTTAGCAGCATCTTGACTTCCCCATTATCCAGATTAAAAAAGGAAAGGTCAAGGGTGTGGATAATAGAATATAAGGACATTCCCAGTGATTATCACTTGTGTGTATGTTGGTTCTTGGCATATATAAATACTTACATATTTATTATGTATGACTTGCTCTGTCCAGTTTCAGAAAAAAAATTAGAACACTAATATTTTCATGATAAAGCTTTCTGATAATAAATATTTGTATGAAATTCCTCAAAAAATGTATTTAGTCTAAGTTTTACATTAACAGGTCATCTATAAAGGAAGGAAAATGTCAACAAGTTTATCTTATAATATAAGACATAGTCCCCACCTCTTCAAATCTATTAAGAGAATGAAAAATTCTTTTTGTGAAGCAATAGTTTTTAATTGAAACTTAGATACGAAAGAAGAGAGGATGAGGAGAAGGATGTGTTCAAGGGAGAACACAGGCTTGAAGAACAAGCTGAATGAATATACTTTTATTATCTCCATGTGATAGGCAAAATTAAAAAAATTTTTTTTCATTATACCACTGTGAGATATACAGTTAGAAAAGTGTTAAAACAACCCCATCAAAAAATGGGGAGAAGAAATGAACAGAAACTTCAGCAAGGAAAAAAATTCGAATGGCCAAAAAACATATGAAAAAATGCTAATTATCACTAATCATCAGAGAGATGCAAATCAAAACAACAATGAGATACCACTTTACACCACAGAGACTGGCACATATTCAAAAGAGCAAGAACAACAAGTGCTGGCCTGGATGTGGGGAAAAGGGGACACTCATCCATTGTTGGTGGGAATGCCGGCTGGTACAGCCTTTCTGGAAAACAATATGGACATTCCTCCAAAGACTAGAAATTGAACTCCCATTTGACCCAGCCATACCACTCCTGGGAATCTACTCTGGGAAACCAAAAATACACAGCGGAAACACCATCCCTACTTTTATGTTCATAGCAGCATTATTCACAATAGCCAGAATCTAGAAGCAACTAGAGTGCCCGAAAATCGATGACTGGATAAAAAAGCTTTGGTACATCTACACAATGGAATACTATGCAGCTGTTAGGAAAAAATGAAGTTATAAAATTTGCCTATAAATGGATGGACATGGAGAAGATTATGTTGAGCGAAATTAGCCAGAAGGAGAGAGACAGATACAGAATGACGGCATTTATCTGCATAACATAAATGTATATGTACATATTATGATACCAATATCCAAGGTCAAGTGAAACATATATCAGGAGATCTTGTCAAAGGTGGAAATTATCACAAACATGTGGGAGTCAGAGGCTAGGTAAGACAGAAGATGGAACAGTGTGCTAACAATTGTCAAGGGTACTAATGCTAACCTAGAACTGAGCATTAAATAGAGGCAAAAAGATACACATGACAACCCTTTAATGTATGTTCTGTAATCCATAGTCTGGAGGGGAAGGAAAATAGAAAGAGAGAGAAATGGAAAGAAATAAAGAACCTGCCATGGAGGAGGGCTGAGGGAGGGGAGGGAACCGGGAACGTTGGTGGTGGGAGATGGGCACTGGTGGAGGGACGGGTGCTGGAACACTGTATGACCAAAACCCAAATATGAACTTTTTAATTGTATATCTTTGTAATTGTAAAAATAAAAAATTTAAAAAAAAGAATTAAAAAAAATAAAAGTGTTTATATTTGGGATTCAGTCATACTGTATTCTAGCACCTACCCCTCTACCAGTGCCCATTTCCCACCACTAATGTCCCTTGATTTCCCCTCTCCCAGCCTGCATCTCGAGCAGGCAATTTTCACTTTCTCTCTCTTTCTCTCTCTTTTTTCTCTCTCTCATCTCTCTTTCACTCTTTTTCTCTCTCTCATCTCTCTTCTTCTGCTCTTCCTTTTTACACATTATGGCTTGCAATACATACATTTAGAGGTTATCATGTATATCCTTTTATCTACTTTCAATGCTCAGTTCTATGCTGGTATTATCATTTACAATGATTATTAGTACATTGTCCCTTTCTCTGTATGACCTAACCTCTGACTCCCACACATTTGCAGTAGGTTCTACTCAATGATAAGACATCCTGATCCATGTTTTGTCTGGCCTTGGATATTGGTATCATGCAATTTTTATATCCTGCAAATAAATGCAATCATTCTATATCTGCCCTTTCCCTCTTGCTAATTTTACTCACCATGATCCTCTCCATGTCCATCCATTTATAGGAAAATTTCATAACTTCATTTTTCCTAATAGCTGTGTAGTGTTCATTGTGTAGATGTACTAAAGTTTCTTTATCCAGTCATCTGTTCTCAGGCACTCTGGTTGTTTCCAGATTTTGGCTATTGTGAAAAGTGCTGCTCCCAAAGAGGAATTGAAAGAGCTATGCTTGGAATATCATGCCTCACTCAAGTGAGAGAAGGAATCCAGAGTTCTGACCTCCGTCGATGATCCAGCTTCAGGGACGCTTTCTCATTTACCAAGGCATTAAAAAATCAGATGGGCTGGACATGTAATGCAATTTGGAGATGACTGCTGGACTAGAGCCGTTACTGACAGGATCACATGGGATGTCAAAAGATCACGTGGCCACCCACTTCTTCGTCAAGACCCTGGGGGTTTGAGGCTCTTCGTATTCCTGAAGCAAGAAGATGCCATTGGGCTACACCGCACGTGATAGGATCAAATGAAAATATTACTGGCACCCGCTCAAGCAAATTGATGAATAACAGGATGTGAAGTGATCAAGTGATGAACATAGAAGTGTAGATGTTGTTTCCATTTGTGTATTTTTAGTCTCAGAGTACATTCCCAGAAGTGGTATTGCTGGGTCAAATGGGAGTTCAATTTCTAGTCTTTGGAGGAATGTAGATATTGTTTTCCAAAAAGGCTGTATCAGTCAACATTCCCATCAACAAAGGATGAGAGTTCCTTTCTCCCTGCATCCATGCCAGCACTTGTTATTTAGGCTCTTTTGGATATATGCCAATGGTATGAGATATCTGTGGTGTGAGATGATATCTCATTGTTGTTTTGTTTTGCATCTCTCTGATGATTAATGATGATGATCATTTTTTCATATGGCTTTTGGCCATTTGAATTTCATCCTTGTCGAAGTTTCTGTTCATTTCTTCTCTCCATTTTTTGATGGTGTTGGCAGTTTTCTTCTTGTAAAGTTCTACCAGTTCCTGATAGATCCTGGATATTAACCCCTTATCAGATGGGTATTACTGTATTACTGTCTTCCCGTTGTTCATCGATTTGCTCAAGTGGGCACCAGTAACATCTCCATATGTCCTGTTGCAAGCAAGTGTAGCCCAAGGGCATCTGCTTGCTCCAGGGACAGGAAGAGCCTCAAACCATTCTTCAGGTCATGGAATTGAGGTACATAAATGTTACTAGTTTTTGGCATATCAAATAAAATATGGGTAGATTGCCAGGCTCTGCCATGTAGGTGTATATCAGATGGGTATTGGGTGAATGTTTTTTCCCATTCTGTGGACTGTCTTTGTATCTTGGTCACTGTTTCTTTTGAGGTGCAGAAGCTCTTTAGTTTCATGTAGTCCCATATGTTTATCTTTGCTTCCAGTTGCTTTGTTAGTGGTGTTTCATCTTGGAAGATGCCTTTAGCTTCAATGTCGTGGAGGTTTTTTCCTATATTTTCTTCTACATACTTTATGGATTCTGGTCTGATATTGAGATCTTTAATCCGTTTTGATATGATTTTTGTGCATGGTGTTAGACAGAGGTTCACATTCATTTTTTACATGTAGCTGCCCAGTTTTCCCAGCACTACTTGTTGAAGAGGTTTTCCTTGCTCTATTTTGTACTTTGTGCTCCTTTATCAAAGATTAAATGATTGTGTATTTGAGGATGGGTGTCAGGATACTCAACTCTATTTCATAGATCCAGAGATTTTTTTCCAATGCCACTGTCACTGTATCACTGTCTTCCTGTTGTTCATCGATTTGCTGAGCGGGCACCAGTAACATCTCCATAAATCCTGTCACAAGCAAGTGTAGCCCAAGGGCATCTGCTTGCTCCAGGGACAGGAAGAGCCTCAAACCAACTTCAGGTCATGGAATTGAGGTCCATAGTTGTTACTAGTTTTTGGCATATCAAATAAAACATGGGTAGCTTGCCAGGCTCTGCCGTAGGTGGTATACTCTCAGTAGAAGGCTCTCATCTCGAGCACCCTTTTTCTCTTTGATATATATATACATGTATATATATGAATATATATATATATATATATATATATACAGAGAGATAGTATATATATATATACAGAGAGAGAAGTAAACACCAATGCCATGCTGTTTTAATTACTACTGCTTTGAAGTACAGTTTGAATTTGGGAAAGGTGATGCCTCCCATCTTCTTTTCTCCAAGGATTGCTTTAGCAATTCATGGGGGTTTATTATTCCATACAAATTTCAAGAGTGTTTGGTCAAGTTCTTTGAAGAATGTCATAGGTATACTTATAGGGACCACATTGAATCTGTATAAAACTCTAGGGAGTATCACCATTTTGACAATGTTGATTCTCCCCATCCATGAGCAGGAAATGTGTTTCCATTTCCTCATGTCCTCTTTTATTTCTTGAAGCAGTGTTTTGTAGTTTTCTTTGTACAGGTCCTTTACACTCTTAGTTAAGCTGATTCCTAGGTATTTGATTTTTTGTTGCACAATTGTGAATTGGATTGTTTTCTTAATATCCATTTCTTCTTTTTTTGTTATTTGTATATAGGAAAGCCACTGACTTTTTGGGTATTGATTTTGTATCTGCCACTCTACTATAGGTATCTATTGTTTCTAGGAACTTTTTGGTAGAGAGTTTAGGGCTCTCTAGATATAATATGTCATCTGCAAGCTATCAAGTGATAGCTTGACTCTTCTTTTCCTAGCTGGATGCCCTTAATGTCCTTTTCTTTTCTGATTGCTATGGAAAGTACTTCCAGTACTATGATAGGCACAATTTGCCCCCATTTTATAGGTACGACAGTGTAGGCCTGAGAGAGTCAGTTAGTTGATCATGTAGCACAGCTTGTCAATGGCAAGGTAGATTTCTGATTTACAAAGTCTGTTTATGTTTTTGTGCCATACCTAGCTGTGTTCAGGGTTTACTCCTTGCTCTTTGCTCAGCGATCACTCCTGGTGGGCTTGGGGAATCATATGGGTTGCTGGAGATTGGCTATGAGCAAGGCAAGTGCCCTACCCTACTTTGGGTTGTTGTTTTTGTCAAGTTTTTACTGCTAAAATTCTTTCTACCTGCCCCTGCCACCTCCCCACCCGATACAATATTGGAAAGAATTACTTTTATCTCTGGGATCCCAGACATTGTTTTAATTAAACCTATGAGCAAGACTAACCTTGTCTAGGTGGATTAGGTTCACTTTCCTGTCTCTTTTGAGCATCAGAGAGCACCCAGAGTAGGACTTAGAACCAGTCTAGTTCTACAACCCAGTCCAGTGCTACCCTTAACAGCATTCAACAGTATTCAATGAGTGTTTCACTTTGAGATAGAGTTGAATAAATATAATAATAACCCTTTAGTACTTATATGTGTTCAGTATTTTAAATATTCTGTTATTTGAATCTTTTAATAAAATGAACAATTTTAAATTTAACTTCAGATGCAGAAATTAAGCTTAGATGCACTAGATTGTGAGCAAGGTACCAGACCTAAGAAAGATAGATACTGGGATTCACATGCACACAGTTTGGCAAAAGTTTTTATTCTTAATTGCGACTTGGTACTGCCTCCTGTCTACTCAAGAGCACTTACCATATTTTGTCTAAGAATTTGGCTTTGGGACTGTTATCTGATGACACAGATCTGTGGAAGAATGTGTGAACTGGTTAGAAGCTGGCGGGCACTGTTAGGAACAGCTTACTGATGGGAATATACACTTCTAGTGAGGAAAACCCAGGTTAGTTTATAAACTCAAACATAAGCGTAGTTGCACTTTGAACAAAGAAATTTAATTCATAAATACCAAATTTCCAGTTTCTCTAGTTTACTGATTATATAGATATACACATTTATGCATGTCAGTAGTCTATTTCAAGCCCATTTCTCTATTAAATTATGTAATAATTTATTTAGAATGAGTTTTATTTAGAATATGTGATTGATATAAATCTTATTTATACCCCAAAAGTCTGAAATGCATTGATGATATTTAGGTGTGTGGGGACTTGGCATGGAACATGGTTCCTTCACAGCAGGAAGACCAGATTCTTTCATATCTGTTCAATATTCTTTAACATCATTATTTAAAAAAATTGTTGGGAGTGTCTCAGGTGGCATTTAGGAAGAAGCATAGGGGCCCCTCACGTGTGATTGTCGGTTAACTGTGCTTGTGTTTCAATATGAGACTGAAGATCGGGTCCTGCGGTGATGGGATTACCTGGCTCACCCTCCGTTTGTGTGGTGCTTAGTGGCCCCTAGAGCTGCACAAACTTAGTGATGCTTAGGAGACCAAGTTGTGCTGGGGATCAAATTGGGTTAACCACATGCAAGACATGTTCCTTGGCCTCTGTACTATCTCTCTGGCTGCTGTCTTCACCCTTTTCACATGTTCAGTGGTAATATGCACATTGCTACTAAGTATATTAACTATTTTATACAACTTTTCCAACCACCATCCTATGCACAACTCTTTTCATCTTGCAAAATTGTCAGTCTACACCTATTACACAATAATTTCCTACTGTCTATCTCTGAATTTGACTGTATTATTTGCCTTATCTAAGCATATAACATTGGTATTTTGGTGATTAACCCCTGTGCTGTCTTGTGGCCCTCAATGTTCCTATAAATGCCTACCTTACCTTTATCAGATATTTATTGAATATCTACTATGTGCTAGAGATGAACAGGCCAGAGCTTTGGGAACTGGTGGACTTCAACTGCACATGATCATCCACACTGTTCATGTTTAGATTAGAAAGACTTCGTTCTACTTAGATCTCAGACCAGCAGCCCAAACCTTGGCGAGTCAATTTAGGGACAGTGATTGTTTGGCAAGTGCTTAGGTAGGCAAATGGGATTTGTGGATTCTTTCCCAGGAAAAAAAGTAATCCTTTTCTAGGGCTCTGTGTTCTGGAGTTTTGGCAGCAAATGGTACTTCAGAACACAACAGCTGTGTTTCACATTTTCTTTCCGGTAATGAAAAGAAACTTGTTGCAGACAAATTTTCCCACTGTGAAAAATTAAAAATGTTGTTTTCAAATTAAGGCAAACAATATCCACCACCACCACCACACCACCACCAAAAATATAAACACTAAACTCATGCATGTGAACACATAAAAGTTTCATTGTGGAACTGGAACTTAGAGAATGAGGGTCCAGGACATGGAAGAAATCACTGAAGCCTGTGCTAGCCCAGCATTCTGCTGTTTCTTCAGCTTTAACATATTTGGTCATTGAAAACTGCATGGAGTTGAGAGGATAGAAAGTACGACTGAAAGCAATGGTCAAAGACTGAAGAGATGCTAAGAATTTTGGAAATTTCATGGGTCTGAGAGGTAAATATCAAAATCTGGGTATTCTAAGACCCAGTGTTCTTGATAAATACTCAGAATTCCATTTTTCTGGTCCTAAGATTGACTATATACTGGCGTAAACGAGAAAGAGAGCAGCTCTTAGAAAGGATTGAAATACAGCTTCACACTCTTCAAATTTCGAGTGTATTCAAGTTATGTGCCTCTTTTTTACCCAAAGCAAATAAATTCTTTTGAGAAAAAGTAAATCTACCATAATGCCATTTTACCTCTTTATGCTTTTTTATGAATAATATATACTGATTCAATAAAATATTTCAATTAAAAGTTGAGAATCAATAAAGGATTTCAGGCATGCCAGGAATGTAAAACAAAGACTTGGAATTCTTCAAACATAGGATTTAAAATAACTATAATGAATATATTCAACAAACTGAAATATAACTTTCAGTGAAATAGAATCTATAAAAAATTTTATGATAACTCCACACATGAAAAATACTTTAGCTGAAATTAACACAATATATTAGACACAATAAAAAGAGGATTAGCTACCTGGATAATATTCAAACTGAAGATAAAGAGAAAAACTGGTGGAAAATACAGAAGCACATAAGAGGAAGATGTGATAGTGAAAAGATGTACAATTATTGGAGCCTCGAAATGAAGAGAGATAACAGAGTGGAACAGTATTTTAGGAGAGACTAGCCAAGATTTTCCTAAGATTGATCAACAATATCAATCTGTAAACATAAGAGGTTCTATAAATTCAAGGACAGTTAGTATAAAGATGACTATTTTTGGTGTATCACAATAAAAATTATGAAAACCAAACACAAAGAAAAGCTCAAAAAGGAAAATGAATCAGTCATCAAAGAATCAGAATAATTAACTTCTCCAAAGGTGTAAGGAAGAAACAATGGAACATCTTTACACACAGAAATAAACTAATAGCTTTTGAGAGTTCTGTATCTAGAGAATATAACCACACAATGTTGAAATAAAAAAACAAACTTCAGCAGATTTGTTGCTGTTAGATCATAGTAAAATAAATACTACCAAGAAAAAGTTTTGGCATATGAACTATTCCAGACAGAAGAGAAGGGCAGAAAGGCCTGGAAAATGATAAAGGAGAATTGTGGGTATAAGTATATGCTGATTTCATGAGTCAATACCGTTCCTGGAGAATCAAGACTTTTTAAAAGCTTGTATGGTACATAGAAGAAATGCAAATGGTTCATAGGCACATGAAAATATCATTAATCCTTAAGAAAAGCAAACTTAATGAAATACCATTTTACCTTTGCAATATAGTTATATTATTATATCAGATAATGCAAATGTAGGAAGGATATGGGGAAATGAGAGCCTTTTATACATTACTGACCAGAATGTAAAACTGTGAAGTCACTTATGGAAACTAGTTAATTGTTTAAAAATTCAAAAGTAAAGCTATCTTATAACCAACAGTTTCTCTTTTAGATTTCTACCCAGGACAAATAAAATGCCTCTACACTTTTTAGTGAGCATTTAGAAGAATACTGTTCATAATAGCCAAGAATTGGAAATAATATAAATATCCAACAGTTGGTCAATAGATAAACAAAATGTGACATGCCATATAATAAAATATTATTTATCAATAAAAAGAATGAGCTACTGACACATGCTCTCTCATGAATGAACATCAAAAACATGCAAGTAAAAATAGACACAAGAGAACATACAAAATAATTCTATTTATATGAAGTGTCCAGAAAAGAAAACATTATAGGACACAAAATATATTTTTGGGATTAGGAATGGGAATGGTGATTAACTTATTGGAGTAGTGGATAACATTACAAAATGATTGTACCATTTTGCAAAATTTACTTAAAGTCATTGTCTATCATTGTATATCTGAGAGGGGTGAAATTTATGATACTTAAAATGTACTGCAACAAAGTTGCTAAGAATGTGTAGAATTAAGCTACAGGACCATAATAAAACAAAACTGGTGAAATAAAGAAAATAGGAGTTAGTATTGTGAATACCTTGAATTCGACAGAAAGTGATAAAGTTTATCACTTTTCTATCACAAAAAGAGATAAAGTTTATCTCAAACTCTAACATGTTAGATATGCAAATAATTGTTTGTATGTGATGGCTAACTGAAGAATGAAAACATAATTTAAAAACTAATAGTGGGAAAATAAAATCTTTGATTAACAAAAAATGGCAAGAAAACGAAAATAAGCAGCGTTAATCTGTTAGACTAATAGAAGAAAAAGTATCACGATAGTTGATTTAAACACAAGTGTGTCAATAGTAACATTTTATATGTAAATTGACTAGATCCTTCAATTAACAATGAAACAATTCAATGCTCCGTTCTTCTAAAACTTAACCATAGGGGCCAGAGTTATATTATAGCAAGTAGTGCATTTGCACATAGCTAATAGAGTATCCAGCATCCCACACAATCCCCAAGCAGAACTAAGAGTAAGAACTTACCCTGCAAAGCCAGGAGTAAGCCCTGAGCACTGCTGGGCATGGTCCAAAACAAAAAGCAAAAAAAAGCAAAACAAACCAAAAAATTAATTAAAAAACCTAGACCTTAAGTATAAGATTCAGAAAAATTTGCACTTTCAAACTCTACTACAAAAGCAGTTGTAATTAAACGGCATGGTATTTGTATAGAGACAGACAGTAGACCTATGGAATAGAACTGAATATCCTGAAACACACTCTCAAATACACACAATCACTTAGGCTTTGATAAAGAACCAAAAATATTAAGTGGAGCAAAGAAAACCTCTTCAGCAAGTGTTCCTGGGAAAACTGGGCAGCTACATGTAAAAAAATGAACTTAGACCACCTTCTAATGCCATGCACAAGAGTAAGATAATAATGGATTTAAGATCTCAACATCAGACATGAATCTATAAGGTACATCGAAGAAAACATAGGAAAAACGCTCTATGACATCGAAACTAAAGGCATATTCAAAGACAAAACACCACTGACAAAGCAAATAGAAGCTAAGATAAACAAATGGGATTATATAAAACTGAAAATTTTCTGCACCTCAAAAGACACAGTCACCAAGATACAGTGACAGCCCACAAACTGGGAAAGAATATTCACCCAAAGCCCAGCTGATAAGGAGTTAATATCCAGGATCTAGGAGGCACTAGCAGAACTTTACGGGAAGAAAACAGCCAACCCCATCAAAAATGGGGAGAAGAAATGAATAGAAACTTCCAAAAACAAGAAATTTGAATGGCCAAAAGGCATATGAAAAAGTGCCAGGGAGATGCAAATCAAAACAACAATGAGGTATCATCTTATACCACAGAGACTGGCACACATCCCAAGAAGCAAGAACAACTGGTGCTGACAGAGATGCAGGGGGAAAAGGGACTCTTATCCACTGTTGGTAGAACTGCTGACTGGTCCAGCTCTTTTGAAAAACAATATAGACATTCCTCCAAAAAACTAGATATTGAGCTCCCATTTGACCCTGCAATACCACTTCTGGGAATATGCCCTACTGACCCAAAAACACACAGCAGAAACACTACCTGTACTTTACAATAGCCAGAATATGGAAACAACCTACGTATCTGAGAACAGAAGATTGCCTAAAAAACTGATACATCTACACAATGGAATACTATGCAGCTGTCAAAAAGATGAAGTCATGAAATTTACCTGCAAATGGATAGACATGGAGACTATCATGCTGGGTGAAATTAGCCAGAAGGAAAAGGACAGATATAGAATGATTGCATTCATTAATAGAATATAAATATATACCAGTGTTCTACGAAGTGTAGAAATTGATAATGTCAGACTAGAACTCAACATTGAATATACACAAAGAGACTTACATGATAAATCCTAAATGTCTGTAGGGCAAGCCATAATGTATAAAAGAAGAGCGAGAGAGAGATACAAAGACATAGAGAGTCAGAGAGAGAGAGGAGAGGAAAGAAAAGTGCCTGCTATAGAGTCAGGCTGGGGGTGAGTAGGAGGGAATGTAGGGCCGTTGGTGGTGGGAATGGGGCAGTGGTGGAGGGATGGGTGCTGAAACACTATATGACTGAGACCCAATTACGTACATCTTTGTAATTGTATATCTCATGGTGGTATAATACATTTTTAAAAATTTTATTGAGTCACCATAGATGAACCATTACAAAGCTATTAATGATTGGGTTTCTTTCAATCATACAGTGCTCCAACACCCAACCCTTCACCATTGTACATTTCCTAACATCAATGTGCCCTGTTCCCTTCTTCCCCATGCCCCATGCCCCAAAACCCACAACCTACTTCTATAGACGACCCTCTTTGAGAGAGAGATTTTATGGATCCAGTGGGTTAGACGAGTTCAGCTGTTGGAGAAAGAAGGTGGTCTATGGTCTACAGAACTAATGCTGCTTTCTGCACTTGCTCTCTTGCTCACTCTCTGTTGAGACATCAGGTCTGAGTCCTAAAGAACCAAAGTGCTTGGTTTGAAGCATTTCCAAGAGAAGCCCCTGAACAGCATCAAGTACACCAGATGGCATCCCTTAGCCAGCCTGGGCTCTTTAGTCCCCAGGAGAGTCATTTGGATGGATCTTTGTTATTTTTAACTAAATATAGAGTTCACTTTTCATATTACTTTTCTGGTCAGCAATTTCTGCTGCTCTTCTATGAAGAAATGCATTACTTTGGCTAACCTGAAGCCCTCCTGTCACAATTTAAATGCCTTTACTTCAATCTGTTTTTGAAGGAGATTTTGATAGGCGAGGAATAAAATGTGGTGGAGCCAACTTTTAAAATGAGGTTTCTGTTTCCTTAATCACAAAATGCGGAGTGGAGTGGAAAGGAATCTCGAGCCAGGCTTCATGAGTTTCAAAATTGAGCTCTCTGATAATTAGTTGTGTTACTATAGACCAATGTCTTCCCTTTTTACTCTCATCCCTAAAAGTTAGCAAGGATCACGAGAAATCAAGAGCACAAATTCTGCTCACAGATATGATCAAAGGTAACGATTATGCTTCTTGACACTGTAGGAAATTGGAAAATCCTGGAAGGTGGAGGTGGGTGGGTGCAATCAAGTTTTAAAAACTTGAGACTGCTTCACATGTGCCTTTAAATGCTCAGAGCAGAAGAGAGACACTCAAGACCCACAGCTGCGCAGCTCGGCCCCATGTGGAGCAGCCCATGGAGTTCTGGAGGGTGGAGGGATTGCTCACGTGTGCGGGGGCCATGCGGGGCAGACTTGGAGTGGGGATTTGGGCTCCCTCTCCTTCACCTCCATGTCAGTGGGCGTGGCTGCAAGCTCCCAGCCACCACAGCTAGCAACCGGAAGAGAGACACTTCAGACCCACAGCTGCACTGGCGAGTGGCTGCTCTGTGGCCGTGTGACAGTCTTAGACAATAATGGAAGTTAGGACCAATTCCTTCCCAGGATCTTTCACGTTTATACACTGTGATGATCATTCTAGTAGCAACAAACTGGGGAGGTTAATGGGGAATGGGGAGTTATAATGTCACACTAGAACCCACTATTGAATATACACATAGAGACATCATAAACTGTTAATATCTCTAGGGCAAGCCACAAGTTTAAGAGAAGAGAGAGAAATATAGAGACAGAGATAGAGAGATAGAAAGAGAAAGAAAAGGTGCCTGCTATAGGGGTAGGTAGGTGTTGGGTGGGAGGGAGTGTTTGGATGTTGGTGGTGGGAATGGGGCACTGATGAAGGGATGGGTGCTGGAACACTGTATGACAGAGATCAATTATGAACATCCTTGTTCATAATTGTATATCTCACGGTGGTATAATACAAATTAAGGGAAAAATAAATACTCAGAACAGTCCCAGGTATCTATGAATTCTCATAGAACAGTTGTTGGTCAATATTCTGTAAAGCTCTCTCTGCCTTTGTGCCCTAGGTTGGTGGTCTTCAACCACTGGCCCATGGTGCTGTCCGCAGGACATATTGAAAACTGCTGTTTTATAAAGGTTGAAGAATACTGCCTTTAGCAAAGACCCTAACTGTCCAAGGTTTAATATTTCTAAAGGTAATATATATAATGTGTCTTCCATACCTTATTTTCTAGGGTTGAAACTGTTAGTGTGAAAGTCTATTTTTCTGTGCTGGTGGGTTCTTGAGACTGTATGAAAGATTACATAGAAAATTCAAAGGTTGAAAGTTAGTTTATTGTACTGCTGGTTCCAGGTCCCTCCCCAGATGTCCAAACCTCTTTGTTACCCATGAACAACGTCCAGGTCCATCTTCTAACTGTCCAGTCCTGTGAATGACTTCCCTGTCCCAGGCCGTCTGTTCAGTCCTGGATCAACGTCACTGGTCCTGTCCTGCACTATCCCTTCCCACGAACGACGGCCTTGTCTTGTCCCACACAGTCTGTCACCTCCCATGAATGATGGCCCAGTCCTGTCCCTGTGCTTCTCGCTATACCATGTGTCGGATAACCCCTAAGATATTGTTAAAACTTATCTAAACAGAAAGAGAAGACCTGAAAAGAGATAATCTGAAGAGAGTTCCTGAAGAAGAGGAAAACAGAGACAGAGAAACATAAAGAAACAGACTAAAAGAGAGAAAGAAAGAGAAAAGGAGATAGAGAAACAGAGACTAGACAGAGAAAAGGCAGAAAAGCAGAGAGACAGAAAAGAAAAAGAGACAGAAGCCTTGAAGAGAGAGGCCCTGGGTTCAGCACTTTATCTTCTGAATGTCCAAGCCATATATGGGTTCTGGCCTGTCTGGCCCTGAAGTGCCTGCCTGTGTTAAGCCTTGACCTGGCGCTTGCAGTCAGTCCTACTTGACCTGGAGGTGAGAGAGAGAGAGAGAGAAAGAGAGAGAAAGAGAGAGAGAAAGAGAGAGAAAGAAAGAGAGAGAAAGAAAAGACAGAAAGAGAAAGAGAGAGAGGTTGGCCTGGGAAAAGCTTTTTCACAAAGGAAAGAGAGAGAACAAGCAAACTCTGGGTCTGCTAGTCAAGGCGCCCTTTGTTCTGTAGCCCAAATCCCACCCCAGCCATCCCCTTCCACATCCTACTGGATACCTCTTCTAGGGACAGATATTTAAAGACTGGCTCTCCACCTCAACCTGCTCTGTAGTAACTAAAGAGAATTTCCTTATTTATTTATTTTTTGACCTTTTGGGTCATACCCAGTGATGCTCATGGGTTACACCTGGCTCTGAACTCAGGAATTACCCCTGGTGGTGCTTTTGGAACCACATGGGAATTGACTCACCATGAGATACACAGTGACAAAGTTGTTCATGATTGGGTTTCAGTCAGAATATGTTCCAGCCCCAGTCTCTTCAACAGGGTACAGAGATTATGTCTTTATTTCCTAAGCCTGCTGTTACAAATAACTCTAGACCCAATAGTTTAAAGTGGGTTAACATAACAGAAATGTTCTTGCAACTTTGGAGTCAGAATTTTGGAATTGATGTCAGTAGGAAGAAGTCACTGCAGAGGATCCCATGAGGTCGTCTGTCCTGGGCCTCTTTCAGCTCCTGATGGTTCCAGGCATTTCCTGGTTAGGGACTGTTGCTTACCTCTGTCTCTGTGGTCACACCACTGCTACCAACTCATTGTATCTGTGCCAGTCTTTCTCTGCCTCTCTCACAAAAAAGACACTTGGGACATTTAGTCTTCAGCCAGGTGATCCAGGATCACGTGCTGTATTGTGAGGTCCTTAGTTTCATCATGCCTACAAATACTGGCTCACAGATTTCAGGAATTAAGGCCTTCTTTGGGAGTATAGCAGTGGGAGAGGGGCAGTTGAGCCTCACTGGGCTGTGTTCAGAGCTTATTCCTGGCTCTGTGCTCAGGGAACGCTCTTGGCAATGCTGGGAATTCAACCCAGGTTGGTTGCATGCAAGACAAGTGCATAACCTATGTGCTATCTTGCCAGTCTGGAATTAAGAATGCTTTGGGAATGCTTTTATTCAGCTTCTACAGATTGGCCATGGAAAGAACAAAGGTCTTTGACAAAGGCCTTCCTCAGGACCAGAGCGATAGTATAGCAGGCACTATCTATAAAGGTAGGGCATTTGCCTTGCACGCAGCCCACATGGGATCAATCCCCGGCATCCCATATGATCCCCTGAGCACCACCAGGAGCAATTTATGGGTGTAGAGTCAGGAGTAAACCCTGAGTATCACCAGGTTGATACCCCTAAAAAAAAGAGAAAAAAGAAAGGCTTCCTCTTGGGGAGAAAGGGAGTTGGGATGGTTTCTTCCTGTACTCAAATCCAATGTTGGCCTCTCAAACCTTACCCCCAAACCTCTCTAGAACTGATACAAAACAATGGACTATTTTTTCTTTCTAGAGATAATCCTTATCTTGTCATTGATACCAGCCAGGGCCACCTGGTTCCCTTCCGCATGTCTGGAACATCTCTGTAATTTTTCTGGCTGCTGTTGGTTAGATGTCGGGGGAGCTCCACCAGGGTCCCCGACAGTGCCGGGAAGCGAAGTTCCCTTCTACCTCCGAAGCCGGCGAGGAATGGATGAAAACTCAGGAACCGATGCAGTTTTAAAAGGCTTTACTTATCACAGGTTCAGGCATACAAATCAGCAAAAGGAAAAGCCTGGTGCTTAGGATTCCAGGCTAGAACCCCAGCCACATGTAGGCCAAGATGGCGGCCACCACGTGTAAAGGCCCTGTAAAAGGAGAAGAAGACAAGACTCCCAAGAAGGGTGAGCGCTCACAAAGAGAGAGCCCAAAAAGAAGCCGCGAGAGAGGAAACAGGCTAGGTTTATACCCCTGCAACTCAGACCTCCCTCCCACTGTTATGGAAAGCAGGGAGGGTTAAATGCCCTTAGGTAATCCCTCCCTGCACCTCACCTAGGCCCTTTTGTATGCTAATGTTTTGAGCCAAGATCTGCCTGGGAATGCCTTTATAGGGTAGAGAAGGGGGTTTCTGAGATGGCATGTCTCTGTACCAAAGACTAATACTAATGCCAGTTAAATATTTCTCCAAGCCTTCACAAGTCTCTTCTACTTCATTGTAGTTTTGTATTTTAGTTGCCTTTGAGTATATCAGGGAGCCATGCTTGTTTGCTTGGAAGCAAACAGCATTTCTCTCTGGTCTAATTACTTAGGGGTCCTACGTGGCCAGGCAAATATGCTGGTAAGATCTAGCTAGTCCCACGATGATTGTGGTAGCATGGGAGAATATTTATACCAGCTAGTACAGCATACATGGTCAGATAAACTGCCACATTTAGACTACTCCCTTACCTACGAAGTGATTTGCAGGCGGCAATTCAAAGCAGATGCAGCAGCCCTTAGAGGAGTCCTGCAACAGTTAGACTTCCATTTAAAAAATGAAAAGCGATTCTGAGTTCTTTCTTAGGTCCCTCCCAAAAGCAGAGTCTTTGAGAGCAGATGGCTGTGCTTAAGGTCATGCATGCAGCAAGAGGACTCCTGAGATTTAAAGCTTCCCGCTTCTTGATCATTTATGCGCTGCCACTTGGATTTCACGTATCATAGCCTTGAACATGTTTTAGGCGTTCACTGCATAGTCTAGTAAATGCAGAGAAACCAGAACTCAAACCTAAACCTTCTGGATCTAATCTATTTTTCTTGCATGCCAACATTTTGGCCAGGATAGCTTTCTTCCACAGCAGAAGTTGCTGTCCCAAGAACAGCAGTTCCTTTCAAGATTCTTATTTTTAACAGCTCTGATTTTTATTGTCAGGAACGACACTTAATTATTGCAAAACATCTGCGACTCAAAATGCTGTTTTGTACCTGAATCCTTCCCAAGAACACCCTGTGAGCTCTGGTTCTTGGACACACAACTTCTGCAGGGGCTGGGAGCCAGTGGAAAAGCCGCCTATGGAAATGGCAATGGGAGAGATTCCAGGGTAAGGAAGTTTGAAAACAAGCACTAATTAGATTGCCCAGGGCTGAAGGAAAGAGAAGCTTTTGAATATCAGCAGTTGTCCTTATCAAGCATTTAATAACCTCTGCAAGGCTTTTCATAAGAATCTCTGTTTAAGGAGGCCTTTTAAGGGTGAGATCTTCCCCATGTCCTTATATAGGATTCCATAGTGATGACCATAACAACTTCTACTTATAAAATCGATTGTCTGTGACAAGCTGTGTTCTTAGGGCTCTTGCTGTGATCACATGCCATGCTACTGCAATCACATGCTCTACCCATGGCTACACTTATACTTTATGGGCAGGAAACTGCTTCACCAAGAAGTTGCCATAGAAAGGCTGGCCCCTGAGTGCCTATTCTCAGCTCTGTCCTCTAAGATCAAGGAAATAGTGTAGGTACCATGTCGGGAACGCCCCGGGTCGGGTCCCCAACAGTGTCAGGACAGAGGTTCTCTTCTACCTCCGAGGACGCCGGGAGAACAGATGAAGACTCATGACTCCGGTGCAGTTCCAAAAATGGCTTTTAATAGTACAAAAGCTCTTCCACAGCACTCCAATATAATGAACAAACTCTAGCTCTGGTCCGAACTTAGACCATACAAAAGAGCCTAAGTCTCCCACCAAAGAGAGAGGATCTCACCCGAGCTGAGTCCTACCCAGAAGGAGCAAAAGGCCAAAGAGCAAAAGGCCAAAAGCCAAAAGCCAAAAAGCTGAAGGCTGAGGAACCAAAAGGCAAAAAGGTGAAGTGGCCTCAAGTCAGCCCCTTATATACACCAAAGTAATCCAATCGGGGGGGGGCATGTCAACAAAGAACTCTAAACAGAGTGTAGTGCCACACCCTATTGCAGGTTTAAACAAAGGTTATGCCAAGGACTAAGGAGATTATCTCTTATGTAAAACACTGGGAGAGAGAGAGAGGGCTGATATAAAGTAATACATCTTAACTTCATGAGCTTCATGTAATCTAGATGGTACCCACAAGGTCCTTCTTATTATTATCTGCACCAGGGTGATTCTGAGTATCTTGTTCTCGTGTACTGAAAGGGTCACACTCGCCTGCTTAGAGCAAACTAGTATGATCCTTCCTATAGTCTTCCTATAGTCTCAACGTAGCCAGGGTGGTAGTCTCCTGGTAATTCTAACTGTCCCACGCTGGGTGCAGTGGGTATAAAGAGGAGCTGTGCCCAATCTAGAAAACATAGAAGTCTTAGTAGATGTATAAGTCAGAAGTTATTCAATCAAGGTGACTTCTGTAACTGCCACACCCTCTAGCAGTGTTTACATAGAAGAGAAGTCTTATTAGAATGAACCTTGACTTAAATAAGATTAAGCTGGGAGTGAGCAAAACAACAAAACTCCCAGGTTAGCTAAACCTGTCCTCCAACAGTACCACTCAGAATGCAGTGAAGGTGACACTCAATTGCTGTATCAGGAGTTCTGGAGTTCAGTAGTTTAACTCTTCATATATTTTCTTTAAACATTATCACCACAGAAAATTTCACTGTTTAACTAATTGGCCAATTAAGTTTAACTAATTGGTTTAGTTAGTTAAACCAATTTTGTCATAAAGGGAAACTAATTAAGCCAATTTTGTTATAAAGGGAAAAGCAGGAAAAAAAATAAGAGGGCCATCTTCTGCTGATGTTGCTATTTATTTTAAGTGTTTAAGGAAGCTATCGGATCCTTCTGTTTCTCCAGTGAAGAAACCAACTCTTAGAAGACTGCTTTTAGCTATTTTTAGATAGAACCTGGGCTCTAATTTTACATTTTTATTTCATACTTGCAAGAAGTTTGATCAATGAGAAAAAGCAAAAACTAAGGAATAGTACTATGAATTTACAAATGATTTTGGGGATGAGTGGAGCATTCACCCAAGAAAAAACATCCAGTTCTTCATACTATATTGCCAAAGTTTCTACACATTTTTCCAAGCATATTTGAATATCTTGTATTTTTTTGAAATAGATTTTCTTGAAAATTTTGCATATTTTACACCACTGACCAAGCAAATGGAAGCAAAGATAAACAAATGGGATTATATCAAATTGAAAAGCTTCTGCACCTCAAAAGAAACTGTAACCAAGATACAAAGACAATCCACAGAGTGGGAAAGGATATTCACCCAATACCCATCTGACAAGGGGTTAATATCCAGGATATATCAGGCACTGGTAGCCCTTCACAAGAAAAAAACAGCCAACCCCATCAGAAAATGGGGAGAAGAAATGAACAGAAGCTTCCAAAAAAGAAGAAATTCGAATGGCCAAAAGGCATATGAAAAAGTGCTCTTCATCTTTAATCATCAGGGAGATGCAAATCAAAACAACAAACAGGTACCATCTCACACCACAGAGACTGGCAAACATCCAAAACAGCAAGAACAACCGGTGCTGGCATGGATGTGGGGAAAAAGGGACTCTGATCCACTGTTGGTGGGAGTGCCGACTGGTCCAGCCCTTTTGGAAAACAATATGGGCATTCCTCTGAAAACTAGACATTGAGCTCCCATTTGATCCAGCAACAGCACTCCTGGGAATATACCCGAGAGACCGAAAAACACATAGCAGAAACACTATCTGTACTTCTTTATTCATCTCTGCGCTATTCACTATAGCTAGAATCTGGAAACAACCTAAATGCCCGAGAACAGAGGACTGGCTAAAGAAACTGTGGTTCATCTACACTATGGTATACTATGCAGCTGTCAGAAAAGATGAAATTATGAAATTTACCTGCAAATGGTTGAACATGGAGACTATCATGCTGAGTGAAATTAGTCAGAAGGAAAAGGACAGATATAGAATGACTGCATTCATTAATAGGATATAAATAGATACCAGTGTTTTACTAAATATGGGAAATGGTAATGACAGATTAAAACTCACCATTGAATATACACAAAGAGACTTAAGTGATAAACTCTAAATATCTGCAGGGCTAGCCACAATGTGTAAAATAAGAGGGAGAGAGATGCAGAGACAGAGAGAGACAGAGAGAGAAAGAGAGGAAACTGGGGTACCTGCTATTAAGGTAGCCTGGGGTGGGGAGGGGTGGGGTACATTGGTGGTAGAAATGGGGCACTGGTGGAGGGATGGGTGCTGGTACACTGTATTACCAAGAACCAATTGTGAGCACCTTTGTAATTGTATGTTTCACGGTGGTATAAAAAAATTAAAAAAAAAAGAAAATTTTGCATATTTTAATCTTATCATTAAATTTTCATGTTTCACAATATCCTTTTGAAGATCCCTATTTTTTCATTCTATTCTATTTTATGGTAAAATCCCTTCATGGCAGAATTGCTTTATGGCCAATGAGTTCTATGAAAATGGTAGCTGGCAATGACTAGCACTGAGAATTCCTATAGCAGATGTTCTTGATAAGACTGGGTTGGAATACACATGACAACCCTTTAATGTATGTTCTGTAATCCATAGTCTGGAGGTGAAAGAAAAGAGAAAGAGAGAGAAATGGAAAGAAATAAAGAACCTGCCATGGAGGAGGGCTGGGGAGGGGGAGGGAACCGGGGACGTTGGTGGTGGGAGATGGGCACTGGTGGTGGGATTGGTGCTGGAACACTGTATGACCAAAACCCAAATATGAACTTTTTAATTGTATATCTTTGTAATTGTAAAAATAAAAAATTTTAAAAAATATTAAAAAAAAGACTGGGTTGGAGGGGCAGAGAGCTAGTACAGCAGCAGTTCAGGTACTTGCCTTGTACTCTCCCAACCTCTGTTCAATCCCCATGTGATCCCTTGAGTTCTCCAGGAGTCATCCCTGAGCACAGAGCCAGGAGTAAGCCTGAAGCACCATTGGATGTGACCGTTAAACAAAACAGAACGAAAAAGACTAGGTTTGATGTTAGGAAAATATTCCTGACTGGTATGATTCTGCAACTGGTAAGGACCTAAGGCTGTTCTATGGCCCAGAGGCCATACATCCTGCCCTGCTCTGTCTTGTTCCTCAGCCTTGTATACAATGCCCTACACCTCCCCTCCAGTTCCCAAGCTCCCTACTTCATGCTGAGGGTACAGAGCAGTCCCCTACCCTCTTTCTTGCTTCTGCAATTGCTTGGTTGGGAGCCTCCCTACCTCCAACCTTGAAGCAAAGTTAGGTGGCAAGGTTCTCTCCTGTTCTCCCGATACCGTCCTGGTTTCCTTCATGCCTTCCTGGCCTCCCGACCAGGTCAGTGTTCCCCCTGTGATCAGTTCCTCTGGGCACATCAATGTTCTTAAAACTGCCAATTTGTACCACTGAGATTTGATGGTCTCTCTCAAAGACCGTAAGATCCACTGAGGAGTTTGTCTGCATTTCATTACTGTAGGTAACTAGCTTTTAGCCCACTGCCTGCATCATACTTCAAATGTTTCAAGTTTTATTTGAAGACTTTATAGCTCAGACCTTGTAGTACAAAAAAATATTTCTGGAATAAGTGAATTATCTACTTGCTTATTGGTTTCCTCGGTAGACTGACCAAAAGTAGTTGTCCTCTTCATATTGACTCTGATAGTTTATAAAGTTGGGGAAGGAGGAAAAAACACCCACAGGGCATAATGTAATGTTGAGAGCCTATGCTAGCAGAATAGGTGCTAAATCCCAGGCTTGAGGCCACAGGGAAGGGAACATTGCTGGAAACAGGCTGCCTGGTGGGAGCTGGGGTACTCTAACCTCAGCTACCTCTCACATCTATTGGCTGTGTCCACCAATAAGTTAGATGACTAAGTCATACATTGATGTAGTTAGAAAGGGTTTGATTTATTGGGGCTCCTGGGGGCAATGCAGAATTGTGAGTTCAGTGTATATGTGAAGAAATGAGTAACTCCCCCGTGCTGTGACAGTGTTGAAATTCTCTGTGACATTGAAGAAGAAGGTAAAGCAGGATATTGCCACTTCAGGCAAGTGCTCCTGACTGAAACCCCTAAGATTTCTCTCTGTTTCAGCTTTTTAGGACAGTATTCGGCCTTGTAGGGATTTTACTATTTTGAATTATTGGGCAGCAAAAAGTTACCATCAAGTGGATATTCTTTGAGCAAAGACTCCAGAGAGGAATGTATATGATTGTGTGTATGTATACAACCCATTCTATGCAGACAGTCTCCTTACGTATGCCTGAGCTATGAATGACATCTGACATTAGAATAAGGGACCCTAGAGTGAGGCTACTAGAGTCCCAGGCTTGAATGAGTCCCTTCACAGCTATGCCTTAACTTCCCTGTCTGTAAAATGGGGAAAATGGTATATGAGAATGAGCTAATATGTACAAAGTACTTAGTGCTATGCACGACTTTTTACTCCTAGTGAGCTGGGGATAGCCATGAGCCTATACTAGTTGTCCTATTATTAAATAATGATGTCAAATTTTTATATCAATGCTAACAACCATTTTTATTGTGTTATAAATACTTTTTATTAGTTTTTATAATTATTACAACCACTTCTCAAAAAGGATTTGACTTGGAGATAATGCATACACTCTTACAGAAGGGCCATTGAATTATGCTGAGTGCATGGCTCAAGCAAATTAAATGTTCCAAATCTCATCTCAGAATTGGAGATAATGGTTAAACCCTTCCTTTGCCAGGCTGATTTGGTGAATGAAAGATGGTGCAGTACAGCTCTGTAGGCTTCTTCTCTCTGCTGATATTCTTGTGGTTCTTCAGGCTCTTTGTCCAGGAAAGCAGTATGGACTTGGACGGGTCCGTTTGACTCCTTTGCCATCTTAGGCATCTGCATTCCAAAAAAATGTCTGCTTTAATTCTCCCATGAAGAACATGAGTCCAAAGTCTTTTGGGGAGGAAGATGCACCCAACCGTTTAGTGGCCCTTTTGGTTATTTTCCTTCAGGTGGTCCTGCCATTTACTTTCAGCAGGGTTGTTTTCTGAGGAAATCTTGGTGTTTTTTGTTTGTTTGTTTGATTTTGGTGTTTGGGCCACACCTGGTTATTCTCAGGGCTTACTCCTGGCTCTGTGCTCAAAGGATCACTCCTGGTGAGTCTCGGGAGTGATCCCATGCAGTGCCTGGGATCAAATCAGAGTTGGCCACATGCATGACAAGCACCTCATCTGATGTAACCCTCTCTCTGACCAATCCAGGGATATCTTGAACCAGATCAGGCTGGTTTGCTCTAACCAGATGTGGGGGGGAATGTCTAGTCCATAGGCCATATGAGGCTGTGAAAACATGTATGAAGCTCTGGTATGTGATGCGACAGACATGAATGCTATCTGCCTTCAATCTGCCTATCTTGTGTGGCCTAAGAGTAATGTTATACATTTTCTAATGGCCCCAACAGAAAAAAAGCTTCCCTAGCCCCTGAAAGCACAGTATTTTAACAAGACAGCTTGAGAACTTCTAGGAGCTGCCGGTTGAGGACTGTTGGATGTTGGAGCAGCTTCTAGAAAATACAATTTGAGTAGGAGGAAGTCAGGAAGGGTTTCCAGGGTCTTTGGAAGTTGCTGGTTTTCTTGCGTGAGTCTGAGCTTCCCTCTTGTTTGGATCTTTCATTGAAAAGACAAAAAACAAACAGCGGCAAGCTGGGCTAGGGGCTTCAGGGAATAGGTAGCATATTCCCGGGCCTCTTTCTGAGTAGGATTCTTAGCTCAGAGCACTTTATATTCTTAAATCAACCTTTGAGCCACAGGAGAGTGAGGGAGGTCTCACTTGTTTTGCTTAGACCACCACCTGAAAATTCTCCCTGCTATGGTTACCATAGAGAGCTCCCATCCCTCTGGGACTCTAGCCAGCCTGTGTGCACAGCCAGAGCACTGGTCAAGCCAACTGCTTTGTACTGTGTATTTTGGTGACCCTTCCCCTCTGCATTGTCACTCTATGAAATGAATTGCTTGACCCAAGATATCCCATTTTCTAATTAGGAACTTCAATTCCTTAGATCTTTACTTGTATCACTTCACTTATCTTCCCATTGTTCATCAATTTGCTTGAGTGGGCACCAGTAATATCTCCATACATCCTGTCGAAAGCAAGTATAACTCAAGGGCATCTGCTCACTCCAGGAACACAAAGAGCCTCAAACCATTCGTTCAGGTCATGGGAATGAGGTCTATAATTGTTACTGTTTTTTTGGCATATCAAATGCAACAAGGGTAGTTTGCCAGATTCTGCCTTGTAGGTGGTACACTCTCAGTTGTAGGCTCTCATCTCGTGCATTTACAGATGAACCTCAATGGGGAGAGATCGGTTTTTCCCTTGGTTGGAACTCTGAGGAGCTATGGAGTCTGGATGTTGAGAATGACTGAACTCATGGTGTGGGGGTTCCTCTGGCTTCTTGCTAGGCTCACTGGGATGACGGGCCATGGCTAGAACCTGCCTAGAATTGTATACAGTGTACAAATGAGAAAGATCCTGGGAAGGACCTGGTCCTAACTTCCAGTATTATCTAAGACTGCCACATGTGGAGTGGCCACTTGCCAGCGCAGCTGTGGGTCTGGAGTGTCTCTCTTCCGGTGATGCTGGCTGTGGCTGTTGGGAGCTTGCAGCCACACCTGCTGACATGGAGGTGGAGAAATGGGAGGAGGAGCCCAAATCTCACTCCAAGTCCAGCCAGTGTGGCCCCCCCCCACAGGTGTGAGCGAACCCTAGGAGCTATGTTGGACTCGGCTAGGGGCTGGCTGAGCCATTTACCGCCCTCCGAACTCCATAGCTGCTCCACGGGGGACTCAGCAGTGCAGCTGTGAGTCTGGAGTGGTTGTATCTGGAGTGTCTCTCTTCCGGTGTTGCCGGCGCAGCTGTGGGTCTGGAGTGTCTCTCTTCCAGTGATGCTGGCTGTGGTGGTTGGGAACTCGCAGCTACATCCGCCGACATGGAGGTGGATTAATGGGATCTAGTTCAACACAAATGAATTTCCAGTAGCTAAAGTTGCCCAGCTAATGGTTAGAGTTGTGAGGGGCAGAAGAATGTGGCTGGACGCATTCATGCAGATGCTACTCACGCAGAACAGTTTGTGGGGGGGCAACAATATAAAGGTCTCCTGAAGGTGATGGTTTGAGAGCCCCAGAGCTGCTGTGACTTAGGGCTGACTTCATCTCCCTTTGTTCTCTGTGTGCTGGGCATGGCTTTGTGTTTATTGACTCAGGAAGGAGTGAGAACTATTCGCTAGGGCCTAGAATGATCTCAAGTGACTCTTAACGCTCAGAATTGGACTCTCCAGATATTTTTGGCCAATAAAGTTTAGGCCGTAATGCTCAGGCTTTGTACCAATTCAAGCTTGACAAGAGGAGAGTTTTGTAAAGATTTTTAAAAAGGTCTCAGTATAAACTGAATACTTCAATGTGAAACTTTCATCTTCACCTCAGAGTGCATCAACAGTTTATCCCCATAGAGAGTTACTGATGCCAGATAACTTATCCTTAGAAATTAACCTCCTTTCTTCCAGCAATCCTGTTCCTATCATCAAAATTCGATCTCAGTTGGATTTTTATTTTTATATTAGAAATCTATCTAATTTTTCTGTTTCTGGAAGATTTTAGGATCTCTTTAAGTTTGTTCTGAAAATTCATCATTATTATATGGGGTATTTAGAGTAACTGGATGAGGAAAGTCAATGGTTTAAATATCCAAAACAAAGCATTAGTAACATTGGGGCTGGAGCGATAGCCCAGCAGATAGGGTGTTTGCTTTGCACACGGCTGATCCGGGTTTGATCTCCAGCATCCCATATGGACCCCGGAGCACCAGCAGGAGTAATTCCTGAGGGTAGAGCCAGGAGTGACCTCTGAGCATTGCAGGTTTGATCTAAAAATGCACACACACACAAAAAAAAGATTTAGCAGCACTGAAATCATGAAACCAAAGCTTTAATAATTAAAATTAAAAGGTTCCTGTCAAGATGGTGGACTGGAGCTGGGGCAGGGAGTGGGTAGGAGAGGGAACCTGGAAACACTTGCGGGGATATAGGACACTGGTGGTGGGACTGGCCATGGAACATTGCATGTCAAAATTCTAAATAACTTTGTAATTCAATGGGGAGAAGAGATGAACAGAAACTTTGACAAGGAAGAAATTCGAATGGCCAAAAGGCATATGAAAAAATGCTCATCATCATTAATCATCAGAGAGATGCAAATCAAAACAACAATGAGATATCACCTCAAACCACAGAGACTGACCCATATTCAAAAGGGTAAAAGCAACAAGTGCTGGCGTGGATGTGGGGAAAAGGGGACTCTCATACATTGTTGGTGGGAATGTCGACTCTGTACAACCTTTCTGGAAAACAATATGGACATTCCTCCAAAGACTAGAAATTGAGTTCCCTTTGACCCAGCCATACCACTCCTGGGAATATACCATGGGAAGCCAAAAACACACAGCGGAAACACAATCCGCACTTTTATTTTCATAGCAGCACTATTCACAATAGCCAGAATCTGGAAATAACCAGTATGCCCAAGAACTGATGACTGGATAAAGAAACTGTGGTACATCTACACAATGGAATACTATGCAGCTGTTAGGAAAAATGAAGTTATGAAATTTGCCTATAAATGGATGGACATGGAAAGGATCATGTTGAGTGAAATTAGTCAGAAGGAGAGAGAGAGACATAGAATGACTGCATTTATTTGCATGACATAAATATATCAGGTGGTCTTACCAAAAGTGGAAATTACCGCAAACGTGAGGGAGTCAGAGGTTAGGTAAGACAGAGAAGGGAACATGTGCGAATAAATGTTGAAAGGGCTGATACTAACATAGAACTGAGCATTAAATACAGGCAAAAAAAATGCACAGGATGGCTTCCAAGTGTATGTAGTGCAACCCACAATGTGTAGGAGGAAGGGAGAGAGAGGGAGAAAGAAAAGAGATAAAGAACCTGCCATTTAGGCAGGGTATGGGATGGGGGAGGGAATTGGGGACATTGGTGGTGGGAAATGGACACTGGTGGAGGGAAGGTGCTGGAATACTATGTGACCGAAACCTCCAAACATGAACAACGTTATAATTGTATATCTCACGGTGGTATAATAAAATGTTTAATTAAAAAAATAAAATGATTTTAAAAAAATAAATAACTTTGTAACTCATGATGCTTTAATAAAATAGAATTTGGAGAAAGAAAATGTGGGTCTATTTTCATGAGCTCAGTGGGCACTGGGACTTCTATCTGACTTTCCTCCTTATGCTCTGGATATTCTCTCTTCTAAAGATCTTGCAAGACCTGCAGAATTCAATGCATAGACAATGTCAACATTCAGTTTCCAAAATGTGGTATTTTTTTTTTAAATTTGCTTATTTTTTATGGCCTATTTTATTGGATGGTGGAGGTTTTCAAGCAGTTTTCAGGAGGGTCTGAGCCACTCTTGTAAATACTTGGCTAACTAGACCTGGCAGTTTAGGCTAGGGCCTAAGGATGTATTATTTCGTTCTGTGTTGCTGGGCTCCTGTAGTGCTAGAGACTACTGTGGCCACCCCAGCAATACTTTTGGGATGGCTAGGGTATACCCGGAAGTACTTAAGGGGTCATGGGGTGCCAGGCTTCCAACTTGGGTTCTGGCACAAGTGGCGTGTGTACCTTGACCACTAAGTTAGCCCTCCTGCCATGAGGGTGGTTATTTTACATTGATGCATGGTGTAAGTTTAGTATGCATTTCAGAATCAAAAGAATAGCATTGGGGTTAAGTGCTTGACTTGCATGCAGTAAGCCTAAAATATACAGTGTTAGGCTTAACCCCAGCACCACCTGACCAGGAGTCAGGAATAAGCCCCTCAGCCCCCAGGGGTGTGATCCCCCAATTTAGTCCAAATTTCTGACTTATTTAAAACTTTTATAGCATCTTATTAGATTTGTATGTTGAATCTATTTTTTTTCAAAACATTCAAAGTTGAACTAGTGTATGATTCAACAATTCTACTTTTGAGGGTCTTATTTTTTTTTGCTATTTTATTATTATTATTTTTTATTTTTGTTTTATTTTTTTAAATTTTATTACACCACTTTTAGACATACAATTGCAATATGCTCATGCTCGAGTTTTGGTTCCAGTGTTCCAACACCCATCCCTCCACTCTAACCCATCTCCCATCACCAATGTTCCTACCTCCCTCCCTCCTCCTGCACCCCAAATACTTGGCAGGTTCTGTATATCTTTTCTCTCCTCTCTATCTCTCCCTCCTGCCTACCTTTCCTACACATCGTAGAATGCAGTACATTAAAGACATAACTGTTTCCACTAGTTTGATGAACTGCGTGGTCACAAGTGGCCACGTGACTTAGAGGCCTCATGGTCAGCGTCCGAACAGCAAAAATGGCGGCTAATGTGGTGGGTGAGTCTCATCCGGCTGCTTCCGGGACTCCCCAGAGGTGATGGGCAAACACCCAAAACCCATCTGTCCTCCTGGGGGCCCCATGGTCAGCTGAGCGGGGAGAGCCGTGTTCCAGCTCCCCCAACTGCGTCTGAGGCTCTGCATGCTATGGCTGGTCACCCCAGGGCAGCTCCTGGGTGGGGCTACCGGGCTCAAACAAAATGGAGAGGGAAGGGGCGAACCCAGCTCCATCTGATGAATTCCGGTGATTCCCACCTCTGGGAGCTGCCCACCTGGGCTCAAACTCATCTTGCTCTGTTAATCTGGTCTTGAGGTCAGCATCACTCCCAGGCAGACTCTGATGTGCTGCAGCATCCGGACAGTGAAAATGGCAGCTAATGTGGTGGGTGAGTCTCATCCGGCTGCTACCGGGACCCCCCCAAAGGTGATGGCCCACTCCCAAAACCCATCTGTCCTCCTGGGGGCCCCATGGTCAGCTGAGCTAGAGGAGAGCCGAGTTCCAGTTCCCCCAGCTGCGCTTGAGGCTCTGAATCCTATGGTTGGTCGCCCCAGGGAAGCTCCTGGGCGGGACCATAGGGCTCAGACAAAATGGAGAGGGGAAGGGCTGACCCCAGCTCCATCTGACGAATTCCCAGTGATTCCCACCTCTGGGAACTGTCCACCTGGGCTTGAACTCGTCTTGCTCTGTTAATCTGGTCTTGAGGTCAGCATCACTCCTGGGCAGACTCTGATGTGTTGCAGCGTCCAGACAGCGAAAATGTCGCCTGATGTGGTGGGCGAGTTTCATCTGGCTGCTTCGAGACTCCCCCAGAGGTAATGGGCCCACTGCCAAAACCCATCTGTCCTCCTGGGGTCCCATGGTCAGCTGAGCTAGGGAAGAGCCAAGTTTCAGTTCCCCGACCTGCTCTTGAGGCTCTGTGTGCTATGGCTGGTCACCCCAGGGCAGCTCATGGGTGGGGCTACTGGGCTCAGACAAAATGGAAAGGGGGAAGGGCCAACCCCAGCTCCATCTGACGAATTCCCCATGATTCCCGCCTCTGGGAGCTGCCTACCTGGGCTCAAACTTGTTTTGCTCTGTTAATCTGGTCTTGAGGTTAGTGTCCCTCCTGGGTGGGCTCTGATGTGCTGCAGCATCCGGACAGCGAAAATGGCAGCTAATGTGGTGGGCGAGTCTCATCTGGCTGCATCTGGGACCCCCCCAGAGGTGATGGGCCAACACACAAAACCCATCTGTTCTCCTGGGGGCCCCATGGTCAGCTAAGCCAGGGGAGAGCCGAGTTCCAGCTCCCCCAGCTGCATCTGAGGCTCTGCATGCTATATCAACCTCTCCAGTCTGATGCAAATAGATTGATCATTGAAGTGTACAAATGAGAAAGATTCTTAAAGGACCTGGTGCTAAAATACATTGTGTCTAAAGTTAAACTGCAGCGGCAGAGCCTCTGTGCACCTGCGCAGCTGTGGATCTGGAGTCTTTGTCTTGCGGCGATTGGCTGTGGTGGCTGGAGCTCAGGGACACACCCACTGAGCACAGAGGCTGGAGACTGGGCGGAAGCCCCCCAATCCTTGCTCTGAGTCCAGCAGGCATGGCCGCCTGCATGGCCAGCAGGCCCTAGGAGCCATGTAGGACAAGACCAGGTGCTGGCCGAGCCTTTTGCCTTTCCCCGGAACTCCATAGGGCACTCACCATGAGGCCGAGCTGCGCAGCCGTGGATTTGGAGTCTGTCTTGTGGCGGTTGGCTGTGGTGGCTGGAGCTCAGGGCCACCCCACTGAGCCCAGAGACTGGAGACCCCCAATCCTTGCTCTGAGTCCAGCAGGTGCGGCTGCCTGCATGGCGAGCAGGCCCTAGGAGCCATGTAGGACATGACCAGTGGAGTCTATTTTTAACTAGTACTATCTTATATGAATATGTTATATGTATTTAAATTAATTTATTGGTTGCTTTTTATTTTTCAGCTAGTGACTGGAAGATGTGAAATTATGTAGATAACCCGTATTTGTGCCTGTTGTATTTTTAATGGACTATGATATATGGTCATTTTTTGAGAACCCATAGGTGGTCCATTGTATAGCTCTTAATTCTTAGTAAAGTTTCTATTCTTTAGAAAAGTTTCTATTCTTTGATCTCTTATTTGCTAATATCTTATATTTCTAAAAAGAGATCTTCAGTGGTTGCAAAGGCCTCTGAAGTGTGCATTTTTTGGGAATTTCCTAAGCTCAATCTCCTGCTCATGTAATTAGTTTACAACTGTGTCTATCCTGAGACTCAGCCCTGCACTGAATTTTAAAATCAAACGATGATGTTCTGAAATGCTAATAGTCTCTAATTGTGATACCAGTCACTTCTTATTTTAAAGATTCATTTAGAGATTTGCATTAATAACTACACTTTAGAATTTCAATATTTTCAAGTGTTAATTTCTTCCTTTGTCAGTTTGGAGCTTCATTTTCGAGGTGCAATTGTCTCTCTGTGGAGCAGGCATTTACCATGCACTTATCTTCATGCTTCTCTGCCCTACGGTCGCTGGAGTGTTCATTGTGTTGACTCACAGTCTGTGTTCGAGGATGGTGAAGTATGGTAGAGATGGGCAAGTTGTGGGGGGATGCCAGGGGCTAATTTGCAGGAAGGACTCTGCCCTTTAGGAACTAGATAATTTTCAGCTCCAGGGCCCTGCGTTTACAACTTGACTGGAAAAGTTTTCTTCTGCCTCTTGGTATAAGCAGAGATGGAGCAAGGTGATTATTCTAAACTAAAATACGTAATTGAACTCAGTGATTTCCCTGAGCTTCATCTCATTCCCTTTTTCTGTTGATGAGTGGCTCAGTGACTCAGAAACTGACTCTGCAGAGGTCTTTTTAAAAAATTTTTTTATTATACCATGTGAGATATACAATTAAAAGGATGTTCATAATTGGGTCATGCCATACAGTGTTCCAGCACCCATCCCTCCACCAGAACCAAATTCCCACCACCCATATCCCAAATATGCCCCCACCACCCTAACCCTGCCTGCCCCTATTGCAAGCACATTTTGTTTCTCTATCTCTTTGTCTATGTCCCTGTATTTCTCTCTCTCCTGTTACACTTTGTGGCTTGCCCTATGGATACTAACAATGAATGATGTCTCTATCTGAATATTTAATAGTGAGTTCTAGTGTGACATTGTAATTCCTCATTCCCCCTAACCTCTCCAGTTTGTTGCAAATAGAATGATCATTAAAGTGTATAAATGAGAAAGATCCTGGGAAGGACCTGGTGCTAAAATACATTAGAGTATAAGATTAACGTGCCACCACAGAGCGGTGCCACCACCTGCACAGCTGTGGAGCTGGAGTGTCTGTCTTCTGGCAGTTGGCTGTGGTGGCTGGAGCTCAGGGCTACGCCCACCAACCTGGAGTGTGGGGGAATGGGTAGAGGCGCCCAAATCCCTGCTCTGAGTCCTGCAGGCATGACTGCCTGCATGCTGAGCAAGCCCTGGGAGCTACGTAGGACATGGCCAGGGGCTGGTCTAGCCTTTTACTTTTCCCCCAGGAACTCACTGGGCCACTCACCATGAGGCTGAGTTTCTGTAGAGGTCTTAACTTGAGTATGGACTATGGGATATGGATTCATCTCTTTTCATTTCAGCATTCATCTTTCTCTCCTTTATTTATTTTTTAAAGTATTTTTTTTCTTTTTTTTGTGTCATACCCAGCGACGCTCAGGGAGTTACTCCTGGCTCCTCGCTCAGGAATTACTCCTGGCAGTGCTCAGGGGAACATATGGGATGCTGGGGATCGAACCTGGGTAGGCCACATGCAAGGCAAATGCCCTACTGCCCTATCCACTGTGCTATCACTTCCGCCCATCTTTTCTCTTTCTTAAAAAAGAGTGTGGTCCCTAAACAAATGCAAAAAAGTAATCAAATGTAATAATGGAGTAAGTCCGATCTTAAGAACTCATGAAGCCAGGAGCTAGCTCAGTGATAGAGTGTTGGAGGGGACAGGTTTAGCTAACCTGGGAGCTTTGTTGTTTTGCCCACTCCCAGTTTAATCTTATTTAAGCCAAGGTTCATTCTAATGAGACCTCTCTTCTATGTAAACTACTGCTAGAGGGTGTGGCAGTTACAGAAGTCACCTTGATTGAATAACTTCTGACTTATACATCTACTAAGACTTCTATGTTTTCTAGGTTGGGCACAGCTCCTCTTTATACCCACTGCACCCCAGCGTGGATAGTTAGAATTTACCAGGAGACTACCCACCCTGGCTACGTTGAGACTATAGGAAGACTATAGGAAGGACCATACTAGTTTGCTCTAAGCAGGCGAGTGTGACCCTTTCAGTACCCAAGAACAAGATACTCAGAATCACCCTGGTGCAGATAATAATAAGAAGACCTTGTGGGTACCATCTAGATTACATGAAGCTCATGAAATTAAGATGTATTACTTTTATACCAGCCCCTCTCTCTCTCCAGTGTTTTACATAAGAGATAATCTCAGGATTAGTCCTTGGCACAACCTTTGTTTATACCTGCAATAGGGTGTGGCACTATACTCTGTTTAGAGTTCTTTGTTGACATGACCCTCCCGGTTGGGTTGGGTTACTTGGTGTATATAAGGAGACTGACTTGAGGCCCCTTGAACTTTTGCCTTTTTGGGCCTTGTAGCTTTCAGCTTTTTTGCTCCTCGGCCTTTTGCTCCTTCTTCGGCGTAGGACTCAGCTCGGTGAGATCCTCTCTCTTTGGTGGGAGACCCTAGGCTCTTTTGTATGGTCTAAGTTTGGACCAGAGCTAGAGTTTGTTCATTATATTGAAGTGCTGTGGAAGAGCTTTTGTACTATTAAAAGCCTTTTTTGGAACTGCACCGACTCGTGAGTTTTCATCTGTTCCCGGCATCCTCGGAGTAGAAGAGAACTCAGTCCTACACTGTCGGGGGACCCCTGCGCGCCCCCCGACAATAGAGCACACACCATATTTGTACAAAGCTGTAACTTCAGTCCCTGGCTCTATGTGCTCCCCTGGTCTTCCCCCCTGCCCCCACATTGCTAAGTAGGGTGCCTATTTCTTAAAAACTCTTGCAGGTTAACATGTTGAGCAGCGAGTTGTCAATTTGAGCACCATATACCTAAGTGATGACAAAAATATCTTAGCATCTAAGAGATATTTTTATCTTACGGTCACTCTCAATTGTATGAAAATTTTTTTTTTCATTCCTGCGCAATCTAGGATGCATGTACAATGAGCCCACATAGCAAGGGAAGAGACAGAATCCTTGAGTCTGACTCATTTCTAGAATGCCAAGAAACAAATATATGACTTAGAGGAGAATTAATTATTCAGAGGCAATTAATACAAAACAACTCAATCAATAAAAATGGGAACATATTTTTTGCACTCCAAATGGATTGAGTTCATTCCTCATTCATTTAACAGCCTTTCCTGAACTCTATGTTTTACTCTGTTCAGAGATGATGGGATCACAGAAACCATTAGTGAGCAATGGCTCCAGTGGATGAATACTTCCTACTAGAATAAGTGACTATTCCTACTAGAATAGCCCAGACGTCCATGGACATCACAGCCATAAAACCCAGAGAAGATAACAGACCCCAATAGAGGCAGAAAGATCCATGGGCCTTCTCAAGCCCTTCTTCAATTTATGTCTCAATGGTAGAATCATGAGGGTTAGGGTTAGGGTTAGGGTTAGGGTAAAGGTTAGGGTTAGGGTTAGGGTTAGGGTTAGGGTAAGGGTTAGGGTTAGGGTTAGGGTTAGGGTCACATGAAGTAGCAATGAACTTCCTCCTGAAAAAAAACTAGGAGCAAGTTCAAAATTAATGTAGAACTTTCAAGTGAGGGACACCACTTTTAAGGACATCCCTTAAAAGTAAGATGGCTGGTACTTTCATAGCTACCTAATGTTTTCCCAAGTTTCTTGGTTCTCCAAAGCCTGAGTTGGCCAATATGGTGAAACATGCGTGGCTCCAAGTGGTGAACTCGGGTACAGCCGGCCTCAGGCTCTCAGGATGGAGCAGGATGATGCGTGCTGTCTCTCCTACTACATTCTCTCCTGCTTCCGACTCCCTCTTCCCAAGGATACTCCCAAGTGGACATCCAGGTTGCACAAGCAAACTTAGAATTGGTAGCAGGATACTTGGGCAGAATGTTATTTGGGGACTTTTTTAATTCATTATGAAAAAGAAAAATGCCTTAAGACTGCACTTTCAGGATAATTTGCTTCTTTCTCCCACCTTGTTTGATGCAATGAAATAAACAGGAAATAATTTCTTTTTTAAAAATCATAACATTCTTATTTTTAATTTTATTTTTTGGCCATATCCAGCAGTGCTAAGAGCTTACTCCTGGTTCTGCATTCAGTGGTCACTCCCTGGTAGGCTCGGGGAGAGGGGCGGGTCATATGGAGCACCAGGATCAAACCTGGGTCAACTGCATGCAACACAAGTCCCCTTCCAACTGTACTATCACTCTGCCCACAAATCATAAAATTCTAAAAGGACAAATTTAAAAGTGAATTTATTAGCAAGTCAAACTTTTTTGTAATATTTCCAAAAAGAGAGTGAAAAGAACTTTGGTGGTAGTAAAGATGCAGTAATTTGTACATCAAAACTATAAATGCTAACGCTTGTGAGTATTGCACCTAAACTGTACTATCTCTTCAGCCCCCAAATAAGCACTTTAAACCCCTTACTGTCTCTCTAGCCTCTATTTCTTTCCTATGAAAATGTCAAATTGACAGTTGCAGCACTGATTCCCAGAGTGGGTTTGCAGTTTATAGTCTTCAGCCCAGAGATGTGTTTGTCTTTACCCTGGAATTCCTGTCTTTTCCTGACCTCCAACAAAACTGTCCTCTAATGCCTTGCCAGTTCATGTTTGGAAAGGAACTTTGAGGAGAAAAGCTTCTTGGGAAATATTCCGACCCACACGGACATTCTTTTCTTTCTGGGCATCCCTCCAAGGCTCTCGTCACTAAGCTTGTGTCCTCCAAGTGGGGCCCACCTAGCCGCATGGTAATTGTAGCTCCCACAGGAAGTCAGTGCTCATAATGCAGCTGTAAATATACTCTGGGTGTTATGTATGCCCAGGCTCTTGTTGGAGAACAAGTAATTGTTTTTATGTTAAAAAATAGAGAAATAAACCAGCTAGGACTGGAAGGAGGCACAGAGAGAAGTACTTGTTGTTTCAGGGGTAAGGCACTGCAGACTCAGGTTGAGAAAGATATTTTCAAGGACAGGAGAGTCACCGAGTCTTAAAATATTTTTCAATATATTTACATAAATAAGTAAGTAAATAAATAAATATTTATTTATATATGTAGGGAAGCTCAGGAGTCAGAGGTAAAAGAAGAAATGCCAACTCATGTCAGACACTTGTGCCAAGATTGTTCCAGATATGAATGGGGTGAGTCATGTGACCTAGCTGTCAGGTGACCTTCCATAATTAGCGCCTTGTCTTGTAATGTGGGCTTCCCTGTACAATGCATCTCAGAGAGGTATGCAGAAATGCAAAATGCAATATTGGACATAGCCAGTAAGGGGACCGCAGACATACTTGGAGGCCAAGGACGATTTCTGTGCTAGTGATACAGGCAGTTACAAGATCATCTACTTTCCTGCTCTTTTGGGGTGGGGACTCCTAAAAAAGACAAGCACATAACTAAGAACACTTAGGACAGTGGTAAAGTGCTGAGCAGACAGTAAGAGGGTGACATGATTGGAGTGACAGGACATGAACTGGGTGCTTATATATCTAACAGCATAGGGGTGGCTATTGCCATAAATGGGCTGGTGAAAATGATGACAATAGCCATGGTATCCAAGGGACACAGGTGGTTAATGCTGTTTATGTAAGCCTGGGGATCTAATAATAACAAGCCTGCTGGAGACTGGGTGTGTGCATTAACACTGCCCATCCATCCATCCATCCACCCACCCATCCATCCAGCCCTCCCTCCCTCCCTTCATCCATCCATCCATCCATCCATCCATCCATCCATCCATCCATCCATCCATCCATCCATCCATCCATCCATCCATCCATCCATACAAACAAACAAACAAACAAACACTCCCTAAGCACTCACCATGTACCATCTGCTCTGTTTGGGCACTGAATACATGGTGGAGCCAGTAAAATCATGCTGTGTATTAGAGCGTATGGTGGAGAGGGGAAGATGAGTCATGCACAGAAAGACATTCAATTGCTCGGCTGACTGAGGAGTTTTAGAAAAAAAGCAGAGTTTAATTAAAGACATTGATGTCCTTTGGAGGGAGGGCCAAGACTCCCAATTGAAACAGATAAGGTGGGGGAGGACCATGCTAGGAGACCCTCTCTGGGTGGAGAGATGAGGCTGTGGGTTGAGGGCCCTGAAGAGAAATGAGCTTGGCAGCTCCCAGAACAGACGGAGAGCAGGTGATTGGAGCAGTTCAAGGATGGGGCAAATGGAATATGAGTTTGGGGAGAGACAGGAAAGGAAAATGGTGAGAATTCGAGACTCCACCAGGTAGGCTGTGTCTGTCATCCCTTCCTCCCCTTCCACTTGGAACCTACCCCAGGTTCTTACCCAGGGTCCTCCCATCCTGCCTTCACCAGCCCTCCTCCTGCCTCTAATTCCATTTATTCTAACACAGATCCACTATTAGCTCCATTATCAAGTCGCTCCTGCAGTCATCTCCTAGCTGGGTTTCATTTTCTGCATGTCCAGAGCCTAGCAAAGGCACCTTGGGGGCTTGAAACACTCACAGCATGGAAGATCACCTTGAGTTCCTGGCTGGCCTGGCTGTGAAGGACTCTGGAACACTCTGCGAGCTGGGAAGGAGGCAGGATTAAGGCAGAATTCAGAATTAATTCTCTTTGCTCTTGGATCTCTGAATAATCCAGGCAAGCTTCCATAGAGAGATTGAAGAACCACTGGGCAATCAGTCTCCTGGACCCAGCTGACACGGCTTCACCCACCTGGACCTGCAGGGCCCGGCACTGCTGCTGCCCCTTGCCCCTGGCCCCAGCCCTCACCTCCTCAGCTCCTGTAGCCACCTGTAGCTCTCCTGCAGAGACATCTTATCTACCAGGGAAACCTTCCTTATGCCAAGATCTCTCCACCATAGTCTCCATCTGTTCCTTCCTCCATCCCAGGAGAGACTTCCTGAAGCCAGTCTCCTTGTCCAATTCACTTTGTGATCCTGGTTTCCACACAGCAGCCTCCAAAGAGCATATTAGAAAATCACTTGGGGGCTGCAGTGACAGTATGATGGGTAGGGCGTTTGCCTTGCACGTGCCTGACTGGGGTTCGAAATCCAGCATCCCATATGGTCCCCCAAGCACCGCTAGGTTATACCTGAGTGCAGAGACAGGAGTAACCCCTGAGCGTTGTTGGGTGTGACCCAAAAAACAAAACAAAAAGAAAGAAAGACAGAAAGACAGACAGACAGAAAGAAAGGAGGAAGGAAGGAAGGAAGGAAGGAAGGATGGAAGGAAGGAAGGAAGGAAGGAAGGAAGGAAGGAAGAAAGAAAGGAAGGAAAGGCAGGAAGGCAGAAGGAAGGAAGGAAAGGCAGGCAGGAAGGAAGGCAGGAAGGCAGGAAGGTAGGAAGGCAAGGAAGGAAGGAAGGAAGGAAGGAAGGAAGGCAGCAGGAAGCAGGGAAGGAAGGCAGGAAGGCAGGAAGGCAGGAAGGAAGGAAGGCAGGAAGGAAGGAAGGAAGGAAGGAAGAAAGGAAGAAAGGAAGAAAGAAAGAAAGAAGGAAAGGAAGGAAGGAAAAGAAAAGTCACTTGTTGGGGCTGGAGGGATAGTATAGCGCTAAGGCACTTGCCTTGCATGTGAATGACCTGATCCCTTGCATCCCATATGGTCCTCTGAGCATCAGCGAGAGTGATTTCTGAATGTTAAGCCAGGAGTAATCCACGAGCACCACTGGGCATGGCCCAAAAACCAAAAAATAAAGTTTTTGGTTGATGGTTCTCTATGTACAGGGAGCTGGGCAGGGCCAAGTGGGGCAATTAGACACGGGCTAGACCTTCTACTTTTATGTTTATTTGACATTTTTGCAAGACGTTTAAAAATATGTACTCCATCTTTGCCTTCATGGAACTGTATGTGTAAACCAATGAAAAATAATAGAATTTATCATTATAAATTAGACAGGTATACGGAAAAAAATGAACTAAATAGTTCACATTTACAACTCCTGAGTAAATGCCCACATTATTAGGAGAGTTCTTTGTGCACCGCTTATTTAGACCTCGCAAACTTCCCATAAGGAGAACACTTGTACCATTTCATTTTGTATAAAGCCAAACTTGACACAGCGGAGGGGTGAGGTTTGACCCAGGTATCCTGACTTTGATTGTACCTACAGCCTATATCACGACACAAGTGACTCAGACGTATGCTAGTAATCCCAGAATCAGTCCCAAACCTGCCGTCCAGGAGGTCTCACTTGCTGTAGCCACAGTGAAAAATCTAAACAAACACCCACTCCGTGTTGGGCCGTCGCTGAGCTACGGTGCAGCCACAGTGACCTCTTGTGGCTAAAGTGTGAATGGCATGAATCCGGGACCAGATTGTTCTCGAGCCCAAGGGCGCTTCAGTTCTCTAGAGCCCCCTTCCCGCTTTAAGAAGCTCTTCTGTGCTGGCGTCTCAGATGAAATGTCGCCAAATCGCCAGAGCTTGAACTTCAGGTGCTTTCCACTGGGTGGACTGTGGGAAAGGACTCTGTGTTGCTGTGTTCTGTCCAGGTCTGGTGGGGAATTCTGGCCTGGGCTTCTACGTGCTGCCATATTCAGGGCTGGAGATATCTGAGGGCAAGCCTGGGAGATTCATTTTAAGTCCAGTTCACAAGGATGGTTTTTGTATGCCTGGAAACGGGGGCTGAGAGAGGCTCAGCTCCCCATGCACTCATGAGACCACCTGGTTTTTGAGCGCCTGCTACATGCCAGCTGCATCGCAGGTGCTGAGAAAGAATCAGGGGACAAGAAAGGAGCGATCCCTGCCTTCCTCCTACGTCCATTTCCAGGTGGAGGGAGAGGCTCCTCCCTACCCTTCTTCCTGCCTGTAATTTTGTATCTTCTAATTCCTGGGGTCGGTGTATATGTTGAAAGGACTCTGGCTCTTCCTCCCTGAAAAGAAGACAACCAACCACAAAACCACTGTGCACGCATACACAGAGACTACATGATCTGTGTTCTGTAAAGTAGGGAGAGACGGACACTAATCAGAAAACCACATGCGCCATAGAAAGCGGGACAGTCATAGGAAGGGAAGCTGGGGTAAAGGGGGGGGCATCATTCTTTCAGGGATGGTCTAGTCGCCTCAGTCAGAGGCAAGATTGAGCACAGTGAAAGGTGCCTGGAGATTTGTTGTCTCTGTGTTTCTGTTTCTCTCACAGTCCAGACTTAACTAGAGAGTGATACATGCAATGGTGGTCTTGTTGGTCTGATAATGACAGAGTTCTGGAGGTCCCAACTAGGAAAACGTGAAATAAAAATGTTCCTGCTGGAGTGTTAGTCATGCAGCGTGTGGCTTCTGCCCGGTCTCCCCCACACCTCTGGAGAGGAGCCTGAAAGCAGGGCACTGAGCCTTGCTGACTTGTGGGAAGTACATTCTGGGCTGGGGGTGTGGCATGTGCAAAGGTCCTGAGGCAGGAGCTTTAGGAAGAGCAAAGAGAGCAGCTGGTTGTAGGGGGGGGAGGAGCAGAGAGGCCTGGGAGTTGGGGAAGGCAAGCAGAAGGGTCTGTCCTGGAAGGCTACAGAGGTACATTGCCCACTTTGTTGAGGGGACTGATGTTAGCCTCACGTGCAAAATATCACCATCACAGGATGTGAGTGGCTTGGGACAGGGAAGAAAGAGCACATGCCTCACACGCGCAGGGGTCTCAGTTTGATCCCAGACGCCTTAAGGCACACGAGCACTGCCGAGTGTGGCCTCTACTGAAAGGGAATATAATACAAAGAGAATGTGCTGCTTTTACCTGGAAGGAGGACAGGGACTGGCCCCTGGGGCCTAGCATGGCCCAAGCTCTCACAGCCACGGTTTCTGTTTGCTTTTATGACAGTCATGGATAATGGCACCATCCTTCCCATTCTGTGGGTGAGAAGATGGAGGTGCAGAGAAGTGGGGGAAGAGAGTTTGAGGCGGTGAGAGCAGGAAGACAAGGGTGATGAGAGAATCGGGGAGAGGCGGCAAGAGGAGCAGAGGCCCAGGAGGCTCCTCTGTTGTTGCGTGTGCTCTGAGGGGACTCTGCAACACTATACTGCTACCAGCGAGACTGAGCAGGGGTGGGGAGCATGACCATGGCCGTATTTTATAGCCATGCTAGGCCGGCTTTGGTGTTGATGGTCAGAGAGAGACAGCAGGGCTTTGGGTAGAGGAGCTAAGGGAGAGACGGGAGAGCCAAGCCAGATACTGGGGGATGGAAGCTGTTGACCACTGAAATAGGCAGAGAGGGATTTGCAAGAGATGATTGAGCATCTGATTTAGAAAGTGTTGGAAGCTCGAATTGCCCCTGGAGGAGTTGCAGGTATGGCTGCAGTGCCTGGCTGCATTGGCAGGTGGCAGACAGGAGACAGGCTTGTCTACACCCAGGGCTCTGCCCTCTGAGCCCTGGATGGTGATGATCTGGCATAGAAATGAACCTAGGATGAACACAGAGCCACAACAGAGCCTGGCAAGCTACCCGTGGTGTATGCGATATGTCAAAAACAGTAACAATAATGGACCTCATTCCCAACGAATGCAGACGTTACTGACACCCGCTCGAGCAAATTGATGAACAACGGGAAGACAAGTGACAAGTGACAAGTAGAAGCTTGAAGCAAGGGTGGGGGCAAATAAGGGAGAGGTGGAAGATTTTATCTCACACCTTCTCCTGATTCTCTGGGGGATGCAGTGTTTGGGAGGAGCGTTGTCTGGGCATGCTGCAGAGGGTCTCCGAGCTGACCTGGCCTTTGGCGTGGTTCCATGTGGTTCCTGCTTTTCTATCTCCTTTTGTGCACTGTGTCTCCACAGGGTTGAGCTCTTCAAGTCAGCGCAAACAGTACCTTTGGTATCACTTGTATCACTTGTCTTCCCGTTGTTCATTGATTTGCTTGAGCAGGCACCAGTTAAATCTCCATATGTCCTGACACATGCTAGTGTAGCCCAACAGCATCTGCTCGCTCCAGGAACATAAAAGAGCCTCAAACCATTCCATCATGACATGGGAATGAGGTCTATAATTATTCGCTCCAGGAACATAAAGAGCCTCAAACCATTCCATCATGACATGGGAATGAGGTCTATAATCATTACTGGTATTTGGCATATCAAATACGACACGAGTGGGTGGGATACTCTTGTAGTCACCTCTCATCTCATGCATTTATTTATTTACTTTTTATGATGTTAACAAGACAGAGTACATTTATTCCCATTGACTTACTATGGAAACAGGCACAGAGAAGCTCAGTGACTCATCCAAAGCCACACAGAAACCTGGTGTCAGAGTCTGAACTTCCCATCCACATCTAGACATCAAGTGCCAGAATGTCTTTTTCATCACTCCCTTCAGCCCTCCCATTCTTTTCTTTTCTTTTTATTTTATTATTTTTCCCCCCCAAATTTTGTTACACCATTTTAGACATACAATTGAAAGATGCTCATGTAGAGTTTTGGTTCTACAGTGTTCCAACACCCATCCCTCCACCCAAACCCATCTCCCATCACCAATGTCCCCACCTCCCTCCCCCTCCCAAACCTCAACTACTTGGCGGGTTCTGTATGTCATTTCTCTGCTCTTTATCTCTCCCTTCCGCCAAACTTTCCTGCACATCGTGGAATGCAGTGCATTAAAGGACATTACTGTTTCCACTATTTTAATGGACCATGCGGCTGCAAGTGGCCGCGCAACCTGGGCTCAAACTGGTTTTGCTCTGTTAATCTGGTCGTGAGGCAGTTTCCCAGTGACCAGACAGCGAAGGTGGTGGCTAGTGTGGTGGGTGAGTCTCATCCGGCTGCTTCCGGGACCCCCCAGAGGTGATGGGCCCACTCCCAAAACCCATCTGTCCTCCCGGGGCCCCATAGTCAGCTGGGCCTGGGGAGAGCTGAGTTCCAGCTTCCCCAGCTGCTTGTCATCTCGTGCATTTATTGATGAACCACGCAGCTGCAAAGAGGCTGAGTGAGCTGGGGAAAGATCAGCTTTTCTGCTGGGTGGAGCTCTGATGACCTCGGGGAGTCCAGATGTGGAAACTGGCGGCACTCATGGTGCAGGGGTTCCTCTGGCTTCTTGGGAGGCTCTGCTGGGATGGCAGGCCAGGACTAGAACCCGCCTTCCTCTTGGGCACCTCGTGATCAGCTGGGCACAGGGAGAGCCGGTAGCAGCTCTGCCCCATGTATGTGAGTCTCTGGAAGAGGCATACCTGGACTGGGCTTGAAAAAGACTGATGTAGGGTAGGACTCTGACGAGCCATGCTTGTGATCAGTTCTGCTGGGTGGAGCTCTGAAAATGGTGACCCTCATGGTGTGGGGGTTCCTCTGGCTTCTTGCGAGGCTCTGGGCTCAATCACCATCTTTGGTATACCAGTCATTTTCTGTTGAAAGATGTTGCTTTGATTATTATTCCCCTGGCTCCTTCAGGGATGAGTTCATCATCTAGGTAATTAGAGAATTTTCTAAGTAAAATAACAAGAACCACTTATCTCCTCTTATCGCTCTTAAAATTCTATTCACATGTCAAAGTCAAGCTCCGCTGCTTTCTCCTCCAGGTAGTTTCCATCCCTCTCTCTTTCCTTCTCTGCACCTTTGAAGGGTTAAACATTTCTGCTGTGGGCTCTAAGAGATAGAGATAGAGAGTGAGTGAGAGAGAGAGTGTGTGTGTGTGTGTGTGTGTGTGAATACACACATGCACAGGAGCACAAGAAATGGAGGATGCAGAACAGTACTCTGGTGGCTTTGGTGTTAGATGCCTGGCTTGTCTGTCTGTCTGCTGTGTGATCTTGCATTGGTTGCTTAATGTCTCTGAATCTCACTGTTGTCATCAGTGAAACAGAGCTAAGTGTAGCTATTTCCTCATGTTGTCAGAGTTAAGAAAGCCCATTGAGCAAACTGCTTGACACAATGCCTATTGTTTGGAAAGAATGCCATTAGTGGTAGCAAGAAATAGCAATGGCTTTATTGCTATTTATCTGTTTATTTATTTAGCATTAAAAAATTGACCTGGGTACTCTGGGGTGCATCAGAATTTGATCAGATAATATGTTTACTTTGAAGGGAGGGGATATGATTCCAGGTAACTTTTTTGGGGAGGTAGAAGATAATATGTATAACAAATAACTATATAGTATACTTGAAGATAATCAGTACAGTAGAAAAAAAAGAAGGAAAGGAAAACATACAAGGGAAGAGTAACGAAAACAATGAGGTGTTTGGCAGTGCTTTGGCAGTAGGTATGGCAGTTAGGTAGCAAACAGTCTACATAGGTAGCAAACAGGTAGCCCACAGTCTTTGCTCTGTGAGTTGAGGCTGGACTCAGCCAGGCTCATCCCTGATCTTAGCTGTGCCTGTCACGTGTCTGCACTGACTGTTCCAGGGCGGCGTCCTTGAGGACAATTCTGGTCTCTTCCTTAGCTCTCTTCTCCCACAAACCTGCCCAGATTTTTTTTTTTTTTTTTTTTGCAGAAGCAGAGTTCAGAGAAGAGATGTAGCAAGATGTAGTTGGGCCTCAGCTGGGAGTATGCTGTCATTTCCTTCAGTGTTTGGGACCACACCCAGCAGTGCTCAGAGCTTACTCCTTACTTTGTGCTCGGAGATAAGTCCTGGTGGGGCTCAGGGGATCATGTGGTTCTGGGGCTTGAACCAGGGGTAGCCGCATTCAAGGAAGCACCTTAACCCCTGGACTATTTCTTCAGCCTCCTGTGCTGTTGTTTCTTTTGCCTTCCATTGGCTGACTCCCAGGAGGAGAAGTCAATGAAGTGCCTCTGCAATGAAGAAGTGGATGTAGGCGGTGGAGAGAACAGCCCCCCCCCCGCTCCCGCAGTGTGCAATCAGCTCCTGGAGAAGGGTGCGGACTGCAGCCTTAAATGGCTTGTTGAGGAGGCCAGAGGTGACCCCTCAAGGACAAAGCCAGGAAGCAGGCCAGGAGACAGGTAGAGAGCCCCGAGAGCAATAATCTGGCATGGCTGAAGTTGGAGCAAAGGCCTGAGGCAGCCTGTGCCCAGCAACCCGGGGAAAGCAGGACAGGAGGACGAAGGGTGCTTGCCCTTGCAGGCAGCGAGCCCGGGCTCCACTGGCCTACCAGGTGGTTTCCCTGAACGCAGGGGCAACGAGCACACAGAGTCCTCGGGACTTTCTCCCTCAGTGTCATGGGACACTCTGGAGGTTTGGAGCGGAGGAGGATAGGACCTGACTTGTCCTTTTTAAAAACATCAGTTTTAATTAAAATATCATAATTTATAAAGTCATTCACAGTACATTCTCCTTAGGCCTACAGTGTCCCAACACCAACCCTGCCACCGTGTGGCCTTCCCTTTACCAGTATTCCCGGGCTCCCTCCCTCCAAGCCTGCCCCCTAAGTAGGTGTAGAACATGCTCCAACAGAACTTGAAGAATGGCAAATACAATGAATCCTCAATTTGTGATGATTGATTGGTTTAGATGCTTTTGGGCACCCGGCCGGGTACTCCGCCTCCCGGGACCGCGGTCCGGGCCTAAGCGCGCCCGGGCCAGCCGCGGCGAGGCCCCCTCCGGTTTATGATATTTTTGCTTTTCATTTTGTTTGGGGGCTACACGTGGCAGTGCTCAGTGCTTACTCCTCGCTCTGCACTTCACTCCTGGTGGGCTCAGGACACCACGGGGTGCGTTAGATTAAACCTGGGCCAACCTCTGGCACAAGGCAACCACTTTGCCCACTGGACTATTGTTCAGGCCCCTGATTGCTATGTGAATTTTTATCCTATGTAAGCGAAGAAACTCAAGTTTAATACAAAACAATATGCCTGTTCTCATTTACATAAATAAGCTTCCAGCTCTGGCATCTAAAGTATATTGCCTAAATTTAATTTTGTACTTGGGTCTAGTTGTGGCAATAATCAAGTCTTCCCCTGCCATTAATAAAACTTAAAATAAAAAAAACCAAAAACCTGTGCTAAATATATTTTGGACTTGTGTTTTTAAAGGATTATTCTGAGCTTCAAGTTGAGTTCATTTTCGGAGATGGGATACAGTGGAGTGACTCGGGCAGAGGACCGTCGCTCAGGTCCACGACCGTTGCAGTTCTTGCCTCCCTGCACCAGGGGGCGCCATCAGCCTCCTGTGGGCTTTTGTGGGACTTGCAGTGGGACTTGCAGTGGGCGCAACGGTGCAGTGTGTGGCTGCCTCGGGGAATGTGGCTCGGGGTGGGCAGTTCGGCGGTGCTTGGACTCTGGCCGCCCACCTTTGCGACTCCTGGGACCCGTGAGCATGGCAGGGAATGCCTTGCCCAGGAGTATTTATTGCTGTTCTCCCACAGGGCTGACTCCCTGGAGCCCAGAAATGTGTCTGCCCCCCGTTTCCCCTGGTCCCCAGCTCCCTGTGTAATGGCACACGCAGCAGGTCCCTGGGACTGGTGGAATGAATTCACTCTGCTGTGAAATCAAGGGTTTAATGATCTCTGTTCCACAGAGCCCAGGGTCTCCTCCCAGCCATGAGGTCCATCCGGTGGAATCCTGCTGTTTCTGTGTCTTTACCTACGTAAGGTGTTTGCCTCTGAATTATCAAGACCCCATGGACCACCCAGTCTTTGCATTCCCTCCGAAGGGTTTCTGGCCAAGCTGCAGGTCCAACCTTCTGCATCAAGTCAGGGCTGCTCCAGGTTTCCGCGCCTGTGTGACTCGGAGTCCAGGAGAGGGAGGCAGAGTACAGAGCTAGGACGCTTCCCCCGCTGTGCAGGCTCCGTGGCCGGGGGCTCTCCTTCTGGTGGTGGTTTTCAGTTAGACCTTTGGGGGCAGCTGCGTGGGACCCTGGCACCCCAAGCTGTCCTGACCTCTCCTGCTCCTCTCCTCCTTCCTTACCTCCCTTTCTCTTTTTTCTTCCCTTTTGCCCCATTTTCCTTTCTCATCCCTCCCTCCTCTGTCCCCCTCTCCCTCCCTCCTTCCTCCTCCTTTTTTCTCTCCTCCTCTTTCTCCTCCTCCTCCTCTCCTCCCCCCCCCCCCCCCCCCCCCTCAACTCCCTATGTAATGCCATACACAGCAGGTCCCTGGGACTGGTTGAATGAATTCGCTGTGCTGTGACACCAAGGGGACAAGAACTGGGCCTTAATGATCTCTGTTCCACAGAGCCACATCTTCCCTCTCTCTCTTCTCTACTCTTCTTGTTCTTCCTCCCTTTCATTCTCCCTCTTCCCTGTTCTCCCTTCTCCTTCTCTCCATGTAAGGTATATGTGTCTGCTGAGCATCTTCCCAGTAGGGCTGGGGTGAGCCTGGGGGTCCCCTGTGTTGCCTCAGGTGCTGCTTTTCAGTGCTGAATCCACGGTGCCTTTCATTGCTGCAGTGGGCCTGGGTCTCACCCTTGGCTGTGCTGAGGGGCCAGGCGCTGCAGGCTGGGTGGGTGGAGGTTGCCTCACATCCTCAGAGAGGGCTCTGAAAGGTGAACTCAAGACTCAAGGCGGCTCCAGTGTCACACTGGGGAGTGAGCCGCGGAGACCAGGCTCAGACCCACCCTGTCCTCTGCAGTTTCTCACCCGAGCTGTGGGCTGTGGACCCTGAGAGGAACAGGAGACACAGATCTTGACGTGAAATAGGTCATATTCGGGTTCCTTGATATGGATTCACTGCTGACACGATCTGTGATTGGATGTGTTAGATCAAAGAAAGTATCTGAAATTGAATTCACCTTTTCCCTTTCTTTTTTCTATGTGCTACCAGGAAGCAGTGACAGACAGGATTCACACTCTGGTCCCATTGTGAGCACGGCTGGCTCTAGCACTCAGGTTTTATATTGGTATAATATAGCAATTTTAAAATAATGGTGCGTGTTTGCGGGAGGAGGGTGTGATTGGACCATACCCAGCTGAGCTTACGGTTAATCTGGATTCTGTGCTCAAGGGAACATATGTAGAGCTGAGGATCAAACCCAGATCAGGGGGTTTCAAGGTAAGCACCTATCTCTCTCATCCCAATTAGATTTTTAAAATGCATTAAATAAAAAAAAATTTAAAGTCAAGGAAAAATTTAAATTTTAAAATTAAAATTTTAAATTTAAAAATTAAAAAATTTTTAAATTTTAAAAAATTAAAAAAAAATTTTAAAAAAGCACTAAAGCAGCAAAAATTTAAAATTCATACATGATACAAGTAAAATCCTTAGGCTGACAGGGCAGTGCCTGCACTCCTGGCCCTCTAAGCTCTCCTGTCCCGGTTAACTCAGACCTAATTCTCAGCTCTGCTTTCTGGGATCAATGATTGCTTTACTTGACTTTTATACCTGCTTCCTGAATTTAGTCGGCATTTCAACTTGGTATCTTTTTTTTTTGATACAAGTTTGGTGCCCTTACCCCAACTTTGGTTGATAAACTATGGTTTCCAGTCCCGGCAGTGATAGTTTCATTCATACGCCGAGCCTGCTTTTTCTCCACCAATGTCCCAGACACCTTTTTCATGTCCCTGGTAAGCCCTGTCCTTTAGACCAAGTTTCCCAAACGAGGTTTTAAATCACAGTGTAGTGCTCTGTCCTGGAGCACCTCCTTCCCCTCCCCTGCTGCTGCCCACCTCCTGCCTCTAGTCTCCCCATTCTAAAGTGAAGTCCTTGGAAGGACTCAATCACCTTTAACCCATGGTGCTGGACGTGGGACGGGGGCATGGTCTTCAATGGAGAGAGCATCACCGACTCACAGGAAGTGAGTTCACTGGAAAATCTTGCTGAGAGATGCAGGTCCGCTTCTTTTTTTGCCTCCCTGGCTGAGGCAGCTTCGGTAAGTTAGCTGGCGGGGAAGCTTTGACTGGTGTGTGTTAATAGACTCAAGTGTGAACTCAGGAGGCACCTGATCTTTACCCACTGAGGAGAAACACTGGGTATCCCAGTGTTGAGGGCTCCTTCAGGGAACTTTCAGAAACTCCTCTCAGTCCCTGAGAAATCTCCCTGAGGTCACCTCCCAAACGCTCTGGTGACTCACCAGTGCTGGAATGGCAGCGAGAAGTGTGGAGGGGATGAGGGTGGCGTTTGCTCATGTCCTGTCTCTGGCTCTTCCCATGGACAGTCAGAGTTGACTCTCGGGGCTGGTGAGTTGGTTGGACTGATGACCTGAGACGGGACTGGTGCCATCCTTAGCTAGTGGGACCTCAGAAACCAGACCGGAACCCCAGTGCCTCTTTTCCTAAGACTGGATGGTGATCTTCTCTCAGCAGGGTGCAGTGGGTATTTACTCTCAGATGCATGAACAGAAGCAGCTGGTACTGTACCTGCCAAGGCTGTGGCTGCTGTTCTCCACAGGTGGACTCACCCAGATGTGCCTCTTACCTGGTGGGTTGCTTTCCAGGGGGTGGGGTTAGGTGTAGTGAAGAGCGTGCCTGGGCACTCTCCTGTCATAAGCTCCACCTCTTGGTCCCCAAGGCAGCAAGGCTGAAAACCATGGCAACCAACCATCCACAGGAAATGGGCTTCTTCCAACACTGTGGCTCCCTGGTCTCCATGCTCACAAGTCTTTGGGGACTTCTCCTGTCTTACCCCTCTATCAGTTTGCTCAGCGTCTGTTTCCTGCAGTGGTTTCTTATGGAGAAAATGGTGGGTGGAGAGCTGAGTCTTACGTGGTGCTGATCAAGCAAAGGGAAGCAAAGATAAACAAAATGGGAGTATGTTCAATCATGGAACTTACCTTAAAGGAAATGATGGCTGGTGTACAAAGGCAGCCCACAGATGACTCATCTGATAAAAGGTTCATATCCAAGATGTATAAAGCACTGGTAGAACTTTATAAAAATAGAAAAGCAAACCCTATTGAAAATAGGGAGAACAGGTGAACAGAAATTTCCTCAAAGAAGAAATACTAATGGCCAAAAGGTATATGAAAAAATACTCGGTATTTAATCATCATATGTTGAAGGACAGGTTTAGTTAGTTTGGGAGTTTTGTTGTTTTGCCCACTCCCAGCTTAATCTATTTAAGCCAAGGATCATTCTAATGAGACCTCTCTGCTATGTAAACACTGCTAGAGGGTGTGGCAGTTACAGAAGTCACTTTGATTGAATAACTTCTGAGTTATACATCTACTAAGACTTCTATGTTTTCTAGATTGGGCACAGCTCCTCTTTATTCCCACTGCACCCAGCCTGGGACAGTTAGAATTTACCAGGAGACTACCATCCTGGCTACGCTGAGACTATAGGAAGACTATAGGAAGGATCATACTAGTTTGCTCTAAGCAGGCGAGTATGACCCTTTCAGTACACGAGAACAAGATACTCAGAATCACCCCTGGTGCAGATAATAATAAGAAGGACCTTGTGGGTACCATCTAGATTACATGAAGCTCATAAAGTTAAGATGTATTACTTTATACCAGCCCCTCTCTCTCTCTCTCTCTCCAGTGTTTTACATAAGAGAAAATCTCGGGATTAGTCCTTGGTGTAACCTTTGTTTATACCTGCAATAGGGTGTGGCACTGCTCTTCTACACTCTGTTTAGAGTTCTTTGTTGACATGACCCTCCCAGTTGGATTACTTTGGTGTATATAAGGGGTTGACTTGAGGCCCCTTCACTTTTGGCCTTTTGCTTGGGCTTTGGCCTTTTTGCTTTCGGCTTTTGGCTCCTGTGGCTTTTGGCTCCTCTGCCTTTTGCTTTTTGCTTTTTGCTTTTGGTTTTTTTGCTCTTTGGCCTTTTGCTCCTTCTTCTGGGTAGGACTCATCTCGGGTGAGATCCTCTCTCTTTGGTGGGAGACTTAGGCTCTTTTGTATGGTCTAAGTTCGGACCAGAGCTAGAGTTTGTTCATTATATTGGAGTGCTGTGGAAGAGCTTTTGTACTATTAAAGGCCTTTTTTTGGAACTGCACCGGACTCGTGAATTTTCATCTGTTCTCCCGGCGTCCTCGGAGGTAGAGGAAAACTTCTGTCCTGACACTGTCAGGGACTCCAGCGGCGTTCCCTGAAAATCATGCAAACCAAAACAATGACAATGAAATACTGCCTCACACCAGAGAGACCAACATTCATCCAAAAGAGAAATAATTACCAATGTTGGTGTGAATGTGGGGGGAAAGGTATCCTCTTTCACTGCTGGTGAGATTGTTGACTGGCCTAGTCATTTTGGAAGACAATAAGGACATTCCTCAAAAAAAAAAAAAAAAACAACTAGGATATCTGTACTCCTATGTTCCTTGTAGCACTATTCACAATATCCAAAATATGAAAATGACCCAAGTGCCCAAGAACAGATGATGGAATAAGGAAACTTTGATATACACATGCAATGAAATACTACTCAGCCATAAGAAAAGATGAAGCCATGCAATTAGATGCTACATGAATGGATCTGGCGAGCATGATGCTGAGTGAAATGAGTCAGAGGGTGAGGGGCCAGAGAGATAGCACTGGGCATTTGCCTTTGCATGCGGGTGACCCGGGGTTTGATCCCTATCATCCTATATGGTCCCGAGCACTGCCAGGAATAATTCCTGAGTGAAGAGCCAGGAGTAACCCCCTGAGCATCACTGGGTGTGACTCAAAAAAAGCAAAAAAAAAAAAGAAAAAGAGAGAAAAGAACCACACAGAATGAGCACTCTCATATGTCAAATATAAAGAAACATAGCAGGGAAATAACTAATGCCAAAAGGCAGTAGAAATGAAGAACAGGAAAAGTGGTCCTTAATAGGAAGCTTGCCAATGGGGAGGTGGTGTGGGGACAGGTCAGGGAAGGAAGCACTATGACAATGAGAGAGGCAAGTGGTCACTCTAGACAAGGACCAGGTGCTGAAAGGAGGCAAAGCGACATGCAGGAAACCCGTTCAGCAACAGTGTTGTAAACCACAATGCCACAAAAGGGGTGACAAAGGAAAAAGAAAAGAAAATTGTGCCAACTGGTGTTGGAACATTGTACACCTGAAACTCATCATGAATAACATTGTGATTTTGTAATTCATGGTTTATTCAATAAAAAAAATTCAGAAAAACAGAACAAAAAAGTTGAAGTGTTACACTTGATGCCTGGCCTTGATTTCCCACCACCTTGTGGGCCTCCACCATGGGCCCTGGGAAAGAAAGTTCATCATAGAGGGATGGGACTTAACTTACTGCTTAGGACTCATGCAAGGACTCGGGTGAGGGAGCTGGGTTCCTCAGAAAGGGGGCCAGGAAGGAGATTTTCAGCAAGAGGTTTGACTTCCTGGCGGGGGCAGAGGTGTTCTGGATTTGTGAGCAGGTCTGAAGAGAACAGGCCAAGGGAATTTGTTCTGAGGGGCTCTGAGACATAGTGTGGATTGGAGGCTAAGGTGCTTCTAAGAGTTTTCCATCCCGACTGCCAAACATCTGTATCTGAATCAGTCCGCCACTGCCCTGTCAATTTTCCCCCTATCACCCCCACCCTCTTCACAGGTATTTCTCAATCTTTTGTTTCTGATCTTGTTCCCTTTCTGTGGCCCATTCCTTATGGTCGGATCCTTAGTCTCATGCCCTGCTTCATGCCCCCCTCCATTTACATGTGGTTTTTCAGCTGTGTTCTCCTTGAAACATCCTAGGGGCCCAAAGGGACCATAGGCCCCCTGATTGAGAAATCAGCAGTTTATCAGCAGTTTCCAAGATTTTGACACCTGTACTGAGCACCAGTCTATGGACGCCAGCCTGTTGGCAATGGTTTTGTGCGTGTCTACCTGCACGGTGCAGGACCAGCCTTCAGAGCCACAGATTCACATTGCCTGCCTTATTGTCGATTCTCTGTCCAATGCCTTCCCATCCCTTGTCTGCTGTCAAGGTCATTAATGACCTAATTTTTGCTAAACTATTCAGTCTGCTCTTCCACCTGATGGCTCAGCATTGGGCACAGGTGACCAGCTCCTCCGTGAAACGCTTACTTTTCCTGACCGAGGAGACCGTGAAACTTCAGACTTTGGGGTTCCTTCTACCAACTGCACCCAGGTGTTACATTTTCTCCAGTTTGCTTGCTCCTCCTTTTCCACTTGAACATTGTGTGATACTAGATTTATGTCTCCCAACCTCTACTGCTTCCAAAAAATCACACTCACTGTCTCGTCTCCATGTGGATTTCTAATAACCTTCTCAAATACAGATCTAAAGTGAGATACTGAACTTCTACACCTAAACGTTGCTTTTCCCTATCAGTAATTTATTAAACAAGTATCTCTTCAGCATGTTCTGTTTTCTAGGGTACTTGAGATATAGCCATAAGTAAATAACAAGTGCCTTCCTTCATGGGGTTTATAATCTAGCTTGGAGAATTTTATCAGATGAATTGTTAAACTGATAATTATAGATATTACACTTTATCATAGCTAAAACATGAAGAAGCAGTATGCTGTGGGCTGAATTGTGAAATACCAGTGTTAAAGGACTAATAGTCAAAAAATCAAAATGTAAACTTATTTGGAAATAGGTCTTCAGATTTAAGTCACTAAGTTAAAGTGAGTTCTAACAAAGAGAAGTGTGGGCTTTTTTTCCCCAATAGGATGGGTGTCTTGATAAAACCAGATATTTAAACATGGGTATGAATATAGGGGTGAAGATGATACATTCTCAAGACAAAAAAAGACCAAAGAAAGCTAGATAACTCACCACCAGCTATGGGAGTGGCATAGGACAGCTTTCTTCCCTCCCTCCCCTCCCTCCCTCCCTCCCCCTCCCTCCCTCTTCTGCCTTTCCTCAACCACCCCCTACCTCCACCCCCCCTACACACAAGAAGGAAGCAACTTTCTTCCTGCCTTGATTTTGGAACTGTGAGGCAAAGCATTCCTGTTTTCTTTAGCCACTGATATTAGTGTTTTTTGTAACAGCAGTTTAAGCAAACTCACATGACAAAGACAGTAGGGTTTCCAATTAGGACACATGTAACAGAGAAAACAAAAATAGTGCTATGGAGTGAGGGAAGCCCTGGGAGGGAATGGAATAATTTTATAGAACCATGGTGAGGGAAGACCTCAAAGAGCAAATGGCATTGGAACTGAAACCTGGATGGGAAAAGGAAATGAGTTTTAGAGATATTAATGAGAAAAGTGCTCTAATAAAATGAAGGGCAAATTCCAAGACCTTGAGGGGGACACATATTCTTGTACTTCCGTCAAAGCCCTAGGACATGAGCTGGGTCCCTCTATTTACATCACATCCATATCCAGCCCATGAGCGAATTCTGTTGGCTCTATCGTCAAAATATATCAGATATATCGTCACCTCCCTCCATCATCTTTTTCTTGGATTCTTATAAAAACCTCAACCTTTAGGAATCTCTCTACTTCCATTTATCCACACTCAAATCTACAATTCTAAATTTCTGGCCAACAACCAGTGCCTTTTCTCAAGGAACACAGAATCGCTTTCTCATCCCTGCTCACCAGAATCTAGTTTTCCATCTCCCACCAATTTTAGTTAGATCTTAGGTGGGTCTCCCTTTGGAGAGACACAACTTTCTGTTTCCTCTTTTCCAGTTGCTCTGGCTACCTGTCAGGAGACAATGAAGCAAGAGCTGCTTGCTCCTAGCTCTAATATCTCTTAGGAGCTGTTCCCTCTCCTTGGCGAATCTATACAGCTCTTCATGAAGCTATTCTTCACATGGCTTGAACCTTGATTCGCCTGCTACCTGGTCAGTTCCCCAGGCTGAATTTTTTGCTTGATGCCCTTTTTACACCTGGTGAATAGGAGATGGCTGGAATGTGTGTCTTAAACTACAGGTGAATAATTCACAGGATGCCATGCTGCATTGTCTTTGGATACAAATAGGAAGAATAAAACTAGCTGGTAATTATTGATTTTAAATTACTGATCCAGGAGTGTAGTCAACTCTCATGGTATAGAAGAAAACAAAGCCCAGAGCATTTTTATTTTGGGGGGTGGAGGGCATTGAGCCATACCTAGCTGTTATTAGGACTACTCCTGGGTCTACGCTTTTTGGTGGTGCTCAAGTGACTCCAGGTTGACTGCTTTCAAGGCAAGCACTTTATTCACTGCACTATCCAGACCTAAGGCTCAGTATGGTTAAATAGCTTTTATAATGTCATGTGCTGGTAAATTCCAAAATATGATTGCCAACTTTGGTTTATTGAATGCCAAGGAAAATTTTTACTCTGCTAAATGGACTTGTATTTCTTTTCATCTATTACTCATGTCCTGGAGTCCAGGAATATTTAATTTTTAAAAAAATGAGGCTTAAAAGTCAAATGATTATATTCTTGGCTATGAAGCAGAAGGAATACTCCAAATACCATCTGTTCTTGGTCTGTTCCTGCTGAGAGAAAGTGATATATGTGTGTGAATAATTAAGGCATTCAATATTAGCAGAGCATTGGCAAGGACTGATAATAGCTCACATGTATGGAGGGTGTCCTATGTACTAGGCCAGTTGCTAAACTCATTTGAGCTTCATCTTTTGGACAACTATGAGGGATATACTTATAGGGTGTTACTTTTATAAATGATGAGGGAGGCTCAGAAAGGGGTCACATACCTGTGCTCACACCTCTGGAGGTCTGTGGTAGAGCTGGGAATTTAACCAAGGGGCAAATCTGACTCCTTTGTGATTGCTCACTGATACGTAGTAGATGATTTCTGAATAAGGTGAATTCTATCTCTAAGCAGTGGATTTGATAGGACTCTGCTCAGAGGCAGGGAGATGCCTGAGAAGGGAATTCTCATTTTCCTTGATCAAAATGTCAAGATAGGTTTTATTCCAGAACCAGTGTACATTACTTGAGCAATGAAAGGCCTGGATCTTTGCTTGCTTTGTAGAACAAGTCTTGAATAAACAATCAGTGTAATGTTAATGAAAAGAAACCATCCCAACCAACTTTAATGGTCTTTGGAGACTAGGTTTCTTTATCTGTCTTGTCACCTAAAATTGTAGTTTCCTAGAACTTGTCATGACTTGCAGTGAGGAAATTATTGCACTTTTGATTTTCTGGCATAATCTCCATGCCAACTTCTACTATTTATCTGAAATTGGCCATCTCAGCTCTCACATAGGATTGAAGTTTCTAAGCCAATGCTAAAAGAAAGAAAAAAAGAACCCCAGGAATAAAGACTTTCTGCATCCAATTTTAATGAGAACTGGGAATGACACAGTGGCTTCACACAAATCTCATTTCAGAATTTAGAAAAAAGTGATTTGTTTTGTATACAGTTATTTATTGTGTATCTATTGCTACATGCCACCCTAGATTCTGCCTTAAGACAATAGGCAAATTTTTTCTCAGATTACTTTTGATGGGAAATTTAGGCTGAGACCCAGTAAAAGTTCTGTTCTCTGCTAGACTCCTCATGGATCTGAGAGTTGGCTGAGAGTCCTGGCTGGAGGACGAGTCCTTTCACTACATGAGACACATCTCATCTCTCTCCAGCCTGGTCTGGGCATGTTTTACTGGTATAACAAAGATGTAATAGTGAACTAGTTGTAGAACCGGGTAAAGGGAAGTTTGCATGCAATTTTGAAGACTGTATTCTTTACCTTTTGCTGATGCCACAACAAGTCACAAGCAGCGTGTGGAATCTGTATTAGTAGATGGGGTGGTGGACTACAGGAAGCTCTGAGGGTATGAATTTAGGGATAGGGAGTGTCAATAATTGGGGCCACCAGTACTGTCTTCTGCATTTTGTGGTTACATCTGAGTGTGTTCTCAATATGAGCTTGAATACTCCTCTCCCACCGCCATCTTCCTGTGCCCATGCTCCCAGACCACAGTTATTTCTCTGAGTTTTCAAGGATGCAAATCCACTGAGTGCCTTGTGAGTTTTAATTTTGGCTTATCAGAGGAAAATTTAATAATTCTGGCTTCCAGAGATGTGGCACCACAGAGAATTGTTTTGTATTAAATCAGATGATGAAGTGTATGCAAAGGGAAATAGAGTAATTCAGTGAATAATAGATTCAAGAAGGGCAATAAAACCACCAGAGATGACTCAAATAAATTTTAAATCTGTGTCCCTGCACAGAATACCACCCTCAGATATAAGGATGCCTCAGATAATTTTATTTAATTAAATTATTCAATTATCAGTTGCTGTTAGTACTGTAGTCTGAATTGAGTATTGCTAGAGGGCAAAAGAGGTATTTAGCCACACTTTCCAGGGCTTTCTGATCCATTGTGGGACCGGGATATTTCTGTAATACCCAGTTTTACCAGCTGAAACCCAGGTGTAAAGTCCCAAAGGACCCCTCCCAGGATCACAGAATGAATGTGCTTAACTCATTCAGCATTGAATTATAACATGTTGCACAAATGTGGTGTGGATAGAAAGCTCACCAGATATTCAGTATCCAGAATTTTTATTAGGTGTGTTTGTGTAATATATTATCTGGCTGGCATGTTCCAAAATTCTGGAACTCCAGGAAGAAAGCAGGTGTGACAGCCATATTGTTTGTATACAAATAGTTTAGACACAGTGAGATGATCTGACAGAAAGTTTTATAAATTTGAAGTGTAGGAAGCTAAGAAGACTTCTGGTATAAAGATGCCAGTTGTAATGGGCTGAGTGATTGTCCTTTTGCAGGTCTGTTCACATCTTACTCCCTGTACTTGTAAGTGTGACCTTACTTGAAAGAAAAGCTTTTGCAATGTTACCATGTGAAGGCTCTTGATATGCATTAGCTGGATGGACCTTAAATCAAATGACAAGTGTTTGTATAAAAGACACACAGGGGAGAGTTGACAGAGGAGAAGACATTATGATCACAGAAACAGACTGGAGGAAGCACTTGATCACTTGATCACTTGAATCCCGTTATTCATCGATTTGCTCGAGCGGGCGCCAGTAACATTGCCATTGGACCCTATCACGTGCCAATGTAGCCCAATGGCATCTGGTTGATTCAGGAATATGAAGAGCCTCAAACCGTTCCTTCAGGGTCTTGACAAGGAAGTCTGACCATCTTGTAGGTGGGCGGCCACGTGACCTTTTGACATCCCGTGGGATCCAGTCGGTAATGGTTCTAGTCCAGCGGTTGTCTCCAAATCGCATTACATGTCCAGCCCATCTGATTTTCGATGCCTTGGCAAACGAGACAGCATCCCTGATTCTGGAATAGCGACAGAGGTCAGAACTCCGGATTCCTTCTCTCACTTGAGTGAGGCATGATATTCCAAGCATAGCTCTTTCGATTCCTCTCTGGGAGACCCGAATAGCATTCTCATCCTGCTTTTGTAGGGCCCAGGTCTCTGAGGCATATGTTAATGCAGGGAGAACGGTGGAGTCAAAGAGATGTGCCCGGAGCCAGAGGTTCTTTGTCCTTTTAGCTATTTCTTCGATGCCTTTGAAGGCATTCCATGCCGCTCTCTTCCTCCTGCACAGCTCAGGTTTTAGGTCGTTCATCATGTTGATTTCTCGACCTAGGTACACATAGCTGCTGCATTCAGAGATGTTTGTTCCATTGAGAGTGAATGGGGCCTCAGGAACTAGTTCATTCTTCATGAACATAGTTTTCTTTAGATTCAGCTGTAGATCTACCTTTCCACATTCTCGGTCAAAGTCAGCCAGCATTTGTGCCGCTTGGCTAATGTTTGGTGTTATTAGAACAATGTCATCAGCGAAGCGGAGGTGGTGTAGTTGCCGACCATCTATCTTCACTCCCATTCCTTCCCATTCTAATTGTCGCATGATGTTCTCGAGAGTGGCACTGAAGAGTTTTTGTGAAATGGTATCACCCTGTCGAACCCCCTCTTTTCACATTAATGATCACTTCTTTTGTAGAATGGAAGGAAGCAACCCCAAGTTAAAGAATTCCTAGAACCACCAGAAGCTTAAAAAAACAGCAAGTATTTTCCTGTTGTGTTTTTTTTTTTCTCATTTCTTCCCCAGAGGGAGCACACACCTGCCAGATATGAGACTTCTAGTCTCTAGAACTACCAAAGACTGGGTTTCTACTCTTTGAAGTCACTGAGTTTGTGGTGATTTGTTATGGAAGATATAAGGAAACAAAAACACCAGCCCAGGGGCCAGAGAGACAGTACAGGGGGGCAGGGGTCTTGCCTTGGGTTTGAATCCCGGCTCTATATGTGATCACCTGAGCACCACCAGTAGTGGTCTTTGAGCACAAAGCCAGATGTGATCCCTGAACCCTGCTGTCTATGTGGCCTAAATACCCCTGTCAATACCCCCACTTCTGCAAAGCGGCTCTTTTAAGGACTGCAGTTGCAAGCCTGCCATATCAACTATTTTTATATGCTTCCTACCTTCTGCCTTCCACGTAAGTTACTACCTTAGGACTAATTCACTATCATTGTAGCACTTTTTCTTATACCTTAAGTATAATGATGTATAATCACTAATTTGCCATCTATTTATTGTTCATATTCTATTCTGTAGGCACTGTGCACTAGGATTGGGGTATACAGAGATAAGGAAAATAGAGGCAACTCTATCTTTACCAATTTTCCAATAAGAAACAAAATAGTGAGGCCGACCTCAGTCTCTTCAGGCTAGTGGTTACATTGTCAACACTTTGTCCTGCATTCATTCGTGTTTGGAGCAATTTCAGGGGGCAAATAGGGGATCTGTCTGGAGATGGCCAAAGTTCAAATCCCAAGGCTGTTTTATCACTTTCCAGACCAAACACATGAATCTCTTCATTCTAAGCATCTTTTGAGTCATAGTAGGGTTGCATGTATTATTGAGATTATGGGTGATGTACCAGAAGGCTCAGTTTTTCCTGAGGTGATGAAGTGATGAAGGAACAGGTTGCTTGTGGAAAGTTTCACATGCTTTTGCAGCTTGTACCACACATGTACTTTAGGGTATTGACTTGCTTATTTGCCTATCGTATGTTCCTCCTTATTAAAATTATAGCTACCCAAGAACCTTCTTGTGTCCCCAGTGTTGAGTATGGAAGTTGGCACATAGTAGGTACTGGTTAAATATTAATGGCTGAATAAACAAATGAACTACACATTCTCTCTTTTTTTTGATGAATTTGCTGTACCATTAGCAATTAGTCCTCATTCATCTGTCTCCCTTACCAGACTGTAAGCTCCTTGGAAACCCTAGTCATGTAGCATTTCTGAGGTCCTAGCACAAGGGAGGAGCGGTCAAGGCTTGCTGAATGAATGGGTGAATTGTAAGTGATGAATATGCGTGCACACAGAGTAAACCCAGAATTTGAAAGGTGTTTTGATGAAAAATTAAAGCTAACATTTCTCCAAATGCTTGGGAACTCTCTCCTAGATTTGGACCACTTTTCTTCCGGGGGTTAGATGTCCAGGACAATTAATTTTGTTCAGCCCATTTCAAGTGCCTGGGTGGTTTTTCTAAAACTTTGGCTGTTGATCTTGTGAGGCTATTTCTTCCATTAATATTCACATCCCATCTGTTCTGCTTTTCAAATTATGACTTTGTGAGGCTTCTTAGAGTCGGCCTCTAGAATCTTAGTTCCAGATGATTTTTCCATATGTGATAATGACCATTCTGATTTTTATCCTTAATATTTCCTGATGGACCTTCCAAATGCACTCATGCTTTTGATCTTCTAAGGGAGCAAATGTGAAATGGACTAATAAAATTCCACAGTATAACAGTTTTAATAAGTCAATCTCTCCTTTGCTGTCATAGAACCAAGTTTCCATTTCACTGTTCAAGAACTCATCAGATGAAATGACCTCCCTGTCAAGAAAAAATTACTCCATATGGTAATGTAATCACAAAGGAGCAACATTATTTTCCTATATATTATTCCCTGCAGAAATTGTGGTAAGAAAGCTATCATATTAAACATATCTATGATGCTGCTGTTCCTCTTTGCCAGCCTGATGGAGTTTCATTTTCTTTATAGAAGACGCAAAAATCAGTTCTCATTGGCAGCATTTTATTCTAAGGGTTCGTTAGGCAATTGTACATTATACTTGGACACCTGTGGAAGTGTAGATTATATCCACATGAATATAAATGCCTTTGTTATGACTCACACTATTGCAGGCAATAAAAGATGCCTTTTTAAGGATAGCCACTTAAAATGAAGTGTGTATGGATGCACCTACCTATCTTCCATGAGACATTAGTAGGATTGCCGTGTGTGTTTTGAAATTAGGAAGTCAATGTAAGGAGAGATTAAAGCCGCTCGACTCTATTTAACTTCACCTTCTGCTAAAAGTGTGGTTCTAGTCAGAAAACCGAAGATGTTTAAATTGCATCCTACTTAATGAATCCTCTCTTGAACCACAGTTACTGCACAGGGAAAATATTTTTCTTCATCTCAGTAGGACCATGGAGACAATTCATCCAAGGTTGAGTTGAGCCAGGAGCCCTTCTGTTTTATGAATTATTCAGTAGTTCCCACTTCAGACATGTAGGTTGGCTTTATATTGTTGGTGAAGATCAGAGAGGAGGTAGAAAGAGCCCTGCCAGAGCAGGAGGAGACTTTTGTGCACCAAAAAAAACATTCTTTATTCTTGTTTTTCAACGGAATCCCTTTGTTCCCGATGTTATCTAAAGAGAGCAGGTGGTGAGCTGTCCATGGTAAACTGGGAAGAACATGGACTGTGAACTCGGTCTTGTTATTTGGATGGTTTTTCTTGTGAAATAATTTAATTATTTTCTATTCCAGCTTGTCTGTAAAAAGAGGAAACCGATGTCTATTGTGCCAGGAATTCCATAATATTAGAAAAGTAGTGCAGAGTCTTAGATTCTATTGAAACTTTTGTATAGACTAACCTTCTGCTCCTCTTAAAATAATGATAAAACTACATAATATGTAAAATAGGTGGAATGAGTGGGGATTGAAGGGAGCAGTCTGAAGATATCAGAAAGAAATGAAATTAAGCAATACTTGAGAGACTAAACCCTGTAGAGGAAAAAATACCTTCTCATTGAGTGAGTCCCCATATTCACTTCTGCTTACTCCCCCTTAGGCGTTTGCTAGTTAACAAACAAAGGAGCAGAGTTTGAATAAAAAGAAATGACCTGGAGCGACAGAAGTCTTGGCTAGTAAAGAAAGAGAGTGACTAGGAATTAGATGAAGTCAAGACAGTTGGGACTTGAAGGCCAAAGTCCTCAGAAGGACATCACAGAAAAATGAGCTCAAAGTCTGTGTATGATTTCACATGGATGTGACTGTTAGGTGCTCAAGTTCCACACGTGTGAGGCAAGACTTGAAAACAAAAAGTACAAAGCAGCTGCAAAGAGACTAAAGAACTAAGCAGATGGTTCAGCAATAGAAAGAATCCTCTATAGTTTTTATATTACACATGGCATAAAATTGGACCAAATGACCTGGAATCACAAGGCATACAGAACCACATGTCATCTGAATATTGGTGTTATCTGACACTGACTTTAAAATAACTTGTTCCTTAAGTTGTTGGGATAAATGAAAGAGTAAAATAAGATTTTTCTCTGAGAGGAGTTGTTATACAAGTTGGAAAGAGATACAAATGAAGCAATTCAAATTCAAGTTACCTATAGGCATGTGGTAAATCTCATCAAGTCTTTAGACTCATCTTTGGTTAAGGAGAAGGACTTGAAGGAAATGCTGCCTGCTAAAAGGCCAGTATGGTTGACCTATAGTCCCAGGTCTCCTTGATCCCGATCCTGGAAGATGAGCTTGAAGGACTGAACTGCTATGGCCCTAGGCAGAGTATTTCTGTCCAAATCAAATGACTAGAATCATCACAGGCTTTTCTCTGGTAAGAAAACACTTGAGTGAGAAACTGCGGAGAGGTTGTTACAGATGTGGCATTGCCAAGAATGAAATATGGAGCTGAAAGAAACTTTTTAAAATACAAATAATAAAAACAAAGCTTTTTAAAGTAATAAAAAATACAGTCTTTTTTGTGATGCAAAAAGACAAGAAGTTTCTTAGAAAACTGAGTGTATCTGAGTGTATATCTTTCCTTTGATCCAGCAATTCTATTCCTAGGTTTCTACTCAAGAGAAATGTAAACATATGTTTATAGAAAGATTTACCCTAAAAATTCATAGCAGTTTTATTTGTGATAACTACAAATTGAAAATGCTCCAGGTATCCATCAACAAGCGTGGATAAACAAATTGTGATATATTTATACAAAGGAATGATAATACTGACAAAGACAGCAGCATGATTGAATCTCATAAATACTTTGTTGAATGAAAAACTCCAGATGCGTAATATCTAAACTAAAATAATCAAACCCAAAAGTGTGCCTTCAAGGAAGCAGACTGGAGTGTGGGAGGGAACCTGGGACATTGATTTGGGAAATTTTGTAGACGGAAATTGTCACTGGCAGCGGGATTGATGTTGGGATTGGTTTTGAAACATTATACTATGGTAACAACTATGAATAACAACATAAATAGTGGTGTCTTAATATGTATTAAAATAAATATAAATGATAGGGGCCAGAGCGATAGCCCAGCGGGTAGGGTGCTTGCTTTACACGCGGCTGGCCCATGCTGGCCCTGGTTCAATCCCCAGCATCCCATATGGTCCCCCCGAGCACCGCCAGGAGTAATTCCTGAGCCAAGAGCCAGGAGTAACCCCTGAGCATCGCGGGTGTGACCCAAAAAAAAAAAAAAAAATATAAATGACAAAAAAAAACACTCATCTCCTTCTGAAACATTTATTGTACTTGCCTTTGCTATACATATATATGTATATATATGTACCCTATTTATCATCCATCTCATTTTTTTATTCATTTAAAGTTGAAGAAATAAGTATACTTTATACATTGAAGTGTGCTATCACTATGATTTTTTTCTTTTGAAGTAAAATTTGCATAAAAAAGAAAGAAAGGTAACATAAACTTATTCTGAACTTTCACAAATGCATGTACTGATATTGGTGCTGGCCATCTGCTGAATGTTCAGCAAGGGAGTTGGTCCCCTGTGTGGACTTTGGGTGGTGACCTGACCTTCCTTGTGACATGGTGACTAGGACTGAGTAGGGAAATCCTGGGAGGAAGACAGTAGAAGTTTCCAGTCTTACCAGTCTAATTGTATGGTTACCAGGAAATCAGACAATTGTGTTGTAGCTGTCAAGATTCAAGTGCAGGGAACATACAAGCTGTCTCCCATGGGAGGAGGTACAAGTATTATTGCCATGTTGAATCTATCAAATATTTTTGAATAACTATTCTGTTAGACAAATTGCCTTGTTTTCCATTCACCCTATAGTTAGTATTATAAAACTATCAACTATGGAATGAAACAAAGAGCATGTTGTCAACATACAGGGAAATTATGGATATATAGTAGGAAGTTAGATATTATGAAGTTTTATTATTTTTGTGTTTGATTCACACGTGAGGAGCTTAGGACTTTCTCCTGCCTCAATGCTGAGGGATCACTCCTGGCAGTTCTCTCGGCCCACATGCAGTGTGGAGGGGGTGTATCCTGAGCCAGGTCTCGCTATGTGAGGAGTAAGTGCTTTACCTCCTTTACAATGTCTTCGATTTTGTGATCACTTGATCACTTGAATCCCGTTATTCATCAATTTGCTCGAGCGGGCGCCAGTAACATTTCCATTGGACCCTATCACGTGCCAATGTAGCCCAATGGCATCTGTTTGATTCAGGAATATGAAGAGCCTCAAACCGTTCCTTCAGGGTCTTAACAAGGAAGTCTGACCATCTTGTAGGTGGGCGGCCACGTGATCTTTTGACATCCCGTGGGATCCAGTCAGTAACGGCTCTAGTCCAGCGGTTGTCTCCAAATCGCATTACATGTCCAGCCCATCTGATTTTCGATGTCTTGGCAAACGAGACAGCGTCCCTGATTCTGGAATAGCGACGGAGGTCAGAACTCCCGGATTCCCTTCTCTCACTTGAGTGAGACGTGATATTCCAAGCATAGCTCTTTTCGATGCCTCTCTGGGGAGACCCGAATAGCATTCTCATCCTGCTTCCTAGGGCCCAGGTCTCTGAGGCGTATGTTAATGCAGGGAGAACGGTGGAGTCGAAGAGATGTGCCCGGAGCCGGAGGTTCTTTGTCCTTTTAGCTATTTCTTCGATGCCTTTGAAGGCATTCCATGCCGCTCTCTTCCTCCTGCGCAGCTCAGGTTTTAGGTCGCTCATCATGTTGACTTCTCAACCTAGGTACACATAACTGCTGCATTCAGAGATGTTTGTTCCATTGAGAGTGAATGGGGCCCTCTGGAACTAGTTCATTTCTCATGAACATAGTTTTCTTCAGATTCAGCTCTAGACCTACCTTTCCACATTCTCGGTCAAAGTCAGCCAGCATTTGTGCTGCTTGGCTAATGTTTGGTGTTATTAGAACGATGTCATCAGCGAAGCGGAGGTGGTGTAGTTGCCGACCATCTATCTTCACTCCCATTCCTTTCCCATTCTAATTGTCTCATGATGTTCTCGAGGGTGGCACTGAAGAGTTTTGGTGAGATGGTATCACCCCTGTCGAACCCCTCTTTTGACATCAATGATCACTTCTTTGTAGAATGGTGAGATCCTGGTGGTGAATCCGTAATACAGCTCACGAAGGATCTTGATGTATTGGGTTTGAACACCCTGTTTGACTAGAGGGCTCCGATGACTGCTTCAGTCTCCACAGAATCAAAGGCTTTCTGTAAATCAATGAACGTGAGACAGAGTGGCATCTTGTACTCCCTACAAACCTCAATGAGCTTGGTTACTGTGTGGATATGGTCGATTGTGCTGAATCCTTTCCGGAAGCCTGCTTGCTCGCATGGTTGTCCCTTCATCTAGTGTTCTGCTAATCCTGTTCAGGATGACCTCGTAAACAGCTTGTAGATGACAGACAACAGGCAGATGGGGCGAGATAGTTGCCGATGTCGTGGAATGTCTCCCCTTCTTGAACAGTAGAACTGTCCTGCTGGTTTTCCATTGGGAGGGCACCTTGTATTCGACAGGTAGCGTGTGAAGAGCCGAGCTAGTGTATTGATGAGTACCGACGGCAGATTCTTCAGATGTTCGGGTCTGATTTTGTCTGGGCCTGGTGCTGTTCCCTTCTTTACCGACGAGATGGCATGTCGGATTTCAGAAGGGAGAACATTGGGAATGACATATCCATCCTGTGGAATTTGGTATGTGGGCAGGTGGATGTGGCTATCAAAGAGATTTGAGTAGAAGTCCTGGATAATCTTCTCCATTGCCTTTCTGGAAGATGTGATAGATCCATCAGGCGTCGGAGGGCAGTCATCTTGGTCTTATAGTTGGTGAAGGACAGGCGGGCAGCGCGGAATACTTTCCCGGCTTCTGCTGCATCTTCCAGTATTTCTGCTCTTCTGTCTTTGAGGTCTGCTTTTTTATAGCTTCTCTGCACTGTTTAGCAAGCTTGGACGTTAGCATTTGGTCTCCTGAGGCTCGCGCCTTGCCACGCTGGCGAATGAGCTCAAGAGTTTCTGAAGACAAGCGTCCTTTTGTGTCTTTCTCTCTCTCGGCATTCTTTCGCACAATCATGGAGGTGCTGAACCAGTCGGTTGTATTCTTCATCGATGTCATCAATGATGGTTATCTTCCCATGTTGCTGCAATGGTGCCAAAGAGTTCCCAGTTGGTGGTCGCTCTGGGAGTTCTCTTCTTACAAGCTCTGCA
>JAJIBD010003674.1:0-143229 GCA_021461705.1 Cryptotis parvus
CACTGTGCCCAGCCACTCATGAGGTGCCCAGGAGGGATGGCAGGTTCTAGCCCTGGCCCCGCCACCCCAGCAGAGCCTCACAACAAGCCAGACAACCCCCCACTCCATGAGGACCTCCATTTTCCACATCTGGACTTCCTCCTCTGTCAGAATTCCACCTAGCAGACCAGCCTATCACAGCCCGGCTCATTGAGATCCACCCTGATGCAGTCTTTTTAATCTGGCCCAGCAGAGCCTCACAACAAGCCAGACGACCACCCACTCTATGAGGACCTCCATTTTCCACATCTGGACTTCCCCTCATCAGAACTCCACCCAGCAGACCAGCCTATCACAGCCCAGCTCATCGAGATCCACCCTGCTGCAGTCTTTTTTAATCCGGCCCAGGTATGCTGATACAGAGACAGACATGGGGCAGAGCTGCTTCTGGCTCTCACTGTGCCCAGCCACTCATGAGGTGCCCAGGAGGGATGGCAGGTTCTAGCCCTGGCCCGCCATCCCAGCGCCATCCCACAACAAGTCAGACAACCCCCCACTCCATGAGGACCTCCATTTTCCACATCTGGACTTCCTCCTTGTCAGAACTCCACCCAGCAGACCAGCCTATCACAGCCCGGTTCATCAATAAATGCTGGATTTAGAGATGACTACAAGAGTATGCTACCCGCATGGCAGAGCCTGGCAAGCTACCTGTGTTGTCAGATACCAGTAACAATTATAGACCTCATTCCCATGACTTGATGGAATGGTTTGAGGCTCTTTATGTTCCTAGAGCAAGCAGGTTCCCTTGGGCTCTACTTGCATGAGACAGGTCATATGGAGATGTTACTGGTGCCCGCTCAAGCAAATTGAAGATGAACGGGAAGACAGTGATACAGTGATTCTTTATTTCTCCTTTTAGTTCTATTAGTGGTGCAGTTCTGGTGCTGCTATATCTCTGTATGGTAAAAGCATGGACATGAATAGTAATAAAATAAAAACTAGTAAGTGCTCCAGTGTTAGCATACTAAATATAGTAATTATATCTTCTTGATATAATTACTTATAGCTACTGATAATCTTTTGCAGTTTTGACTTTGGTTTGCTTAAACTTTGTTTTATCTGACATAAATGCAGTCTTCAAGCTTGTTTTTTGGTTACCGTTTGCTGTTTGCTCTTTGTATATTAGCATACATGACTATATATAAGGGATACTACTCCACAGCTGATCAGAATATTTGTTACCATGTTACTAAGTCATAGCTACAACCAAAGCTACAGCTTCCCACTTCCCTTCTTTTCTAGCTCTTCATTCTCAGTATCTGTACATCCTTAAAGCTAAAGTGAATGTCTTATAAGCAGCATGTTTCATGTCTCATACAGTTTTTATGTGTCTTTATATTTTCATGGGAGAATAAAATCTATTGCAAATAGAGTAATTAGCGATCAGTGAAGACATTCCACTGATATTTGTTCATGAGTTCTTTTTGTAGATCCTTTGTTCCCTGCTTTCTCTGCTGTTGCTTTCCTTTGTGATTAGATATTTTTCTTCTTTTTCTTTTATTCTGTGTGTGTATATGTGGAGACATGGGGCAGAGCTGCTACTTGCTCTCCCTGTGTCCAGCTGCTCGTGAGGCACCCGGGAGGTATGGCGGGTTCTAGCCCTGGTCTGCCACCCAGCAGAGCCTCACAACAAGCCAGGCCACCCCCCCCCTACTCCATGGGGCCCGCCATTTTCCACATCCGGACTTCCCTCTCATCACAACTCCACCCAGCAGACCAGACTATCACAGCCCGGATCATCCACAGTAACCCTGCAGCAGTTTTTTTTTTTTAATCCGGACCAGGTATGCTGAAGCAGAGACTCTCAGACATGGGGCAGAGCTGCTACTTGCTCTCCCTGTGCCCAGCTGCTCGTGAGGCGCCCGGGAAGCATGGCGGATTCTAGCCCTGGTCTGCCACCCAGCAGAGCTTCACAACAAGCCAGACCAGCCTCCCCTACTCCATGGAGCCTGCCATTTTCCACATCCGACTTCCCTCTCGTCACAACTCCACCCAGCAGACCAGACTATCACAGCCTGGATCATCCACAGTCACCCTGCAGCCTTTTTTTTTTTCAATCCGGACCAGGTATGCTAAACCAGAAACTCTCTCAGACATGGGGCAGAGCTGCTACTTGCTCTCCCTGTGCCCAGCCGCTGACGGCCGCATGGTTCATCAATATATGCTTTATTTAGAGGTGACTACAGCAGTATGCTACCTGCACGGTAAGCCTGGCAAGCTGCTTGTGTAGTATTTTATATGCCAAATACCAGTAACATTTATATTAGGTCATTCCCGTGACCTAATACAATGGTTTGAGGCTCTTTATGTTCCTGGAGCAAGCGGATGCCTTTAGATGCTACTAGCATGAATCAGGACATATTACTGTTGCCCACTCTAGCAAATAGATGATTAACGGGAAGATAGTGATAGTGATAGTGTATATGTGGGTGCGTGTGTGTGTGTCTGTGTGTGTGTGTTGTGTGTGTAGTGGTATGGTTGGCCTCATTTATCATAATCCTTTGCAAACATACTATAGTTGTTTCTTCTTTTTTGGTAGCAACAAACTTTTGTCAATATATTTATAACATCCTATTAACTTGATCATAGCTTTGATAATGTACAGAAATCTTATACTTATCTTCACATTTTATTATTTATGATTGCTATAATATGAATATAATAACAGATTCTTACAAAATTATTGTAGCTATTGATATTTATTTTATTTTAACTATTCAGCTGGAAGAATAAGCACCGGCACAATATTATAAAAGCTGATTTTTTTTAATTATAGTTCTGATGCAACCTATTTGTAGTCCTTTGGATCGTGTTATCTGACATAGAGAAAGACTGAGCCCCCTGGGATTATACCCAGAGCCACATCAGAGCCTGGCAAGCTACCCGTGGTGTATTTCATATGCCAAAAAACAGTATCAATAATGGACCTCATTCCCAAAGAATGGAGATGTTATGGGCACTGGCTCAAGCAAATCAATGAACAACTGGAAGACAAGTAACAAGACAATTGACAAGTGACAAGTTCATTGTTGAACTCTATTCTATGTTGTTTATCTAACTTCACTTAATTTGCTAGTTTTGCAATTTACTATATTCTTTACTGGCATTATAATAAATTAGAATATATTTTGTCTTAGATTATATTAGAATTAGATAAAATTAGAATATATCTTTTGTCTCTTTAGATTCAGTTATTGAGGTAATCAAGCTCATTGAGGTTTGTAGGGGAGTACAAGATGCCGCTCTGTCTCACGTTCATTGATTTACAGAAAGCCTTTGATTCTGTGGAGACTGAAGCAGTCATCGAAGCCCTAGCCAAACAGGGTGTTCAAACCCAATACATCAAGATCCTTCGTGAGCTGTATTATGGATTCACCACCAGGATCTCACCATTCTACAAAGAAGTGATCATTAATGTGAAAAGAGGGGTTCGACAGGGTGATCCCATTTCACCAAAACTGTTCAGCGCCACCCTCGAGAACATCATGCAACAATTAGAATGGGAAGGAATGGAAGTGAAGATAGATGGTCGACAACTACCACCACCTCCCGCTTCGCTGATGACATCGTTCTAATAACACCAAACATTAGCCAAGCGGCACAAATGCTGGCTGACTTTGACCGAGAATGTGGAAAGATAGGTCTACAGCTGAATCTAAAGAAAACTATGTTCATGAAGAATGAACTAGTTCCTGATGCCCCATTCACTGTCAATGGAACAAACATCTCTGAATGCAGCAGTTATGTGTACCTAGGTCGAGAAATCAACATGATGAACCACCTAAAACCTGAGCTGCGCAGGAGGAAGAGAGAGTGGCATGGAATGCCTTCAAAGGCATCGAAGAAATAGTTAAAAGGACAAAGAACCTCCGGCTCCGGGCACATCTCTTTGACTCCACCGTTCTCCCTGCATTAACATATGCCTCAGAGACCTGGGCCCTACGAAAGCAGGATGAGAATGCTATTCGGGTCTCCCAGAGAGGAATCGAAAGAGCTATGCTTGGAATATCACGCCTCACTCAAGTGAGAGAAGGAATCTGGAGTTCCAACCTCCGTCGCTATTCCAGAATCAGGGATGCTGTCTCATTTGCCAAGGCATTGAAAATCAGATGGGCTGGACATGTAATGCGATTTGGAGACAACCGCTGGACTAGAGCTATTACCGACTGGATCCCACGGGATATCAAAATATCATGTGGCCGCCCACCTACAAGATGGTCAGACTTCCTTGTAAAGACCTTGAAGGAACGGTTTGAGGCTCTTCATATTCCTGAATCAACCAGATGCCTTTGGGCTACATTGGCACATGATAGGGTCCAATGGAAATGTTACTGGCGCCCGCTCGAGCAAATCGATGAATAACGGGATTCAAGTGATCAAGTGATCAAGTGATTGAGGTTTTAATAGTTTGTTTTGGTGGTGTCCGATTTCCTGATGTTTGATTTCTTGTGCTGGTATCTTCACATTTGCATACAAAGTCTCCTATTTGAGACTTTACAGATTCTGTACAGCAGGAAAAGAACTTCACTGGCAACCTCAATTTGGAGTACAGAGCAGGTTAGCAAATAGCATCCAGGGGGCCATGGAACCTTATATCTGGGTCTCTCATTGGGTCAGGTAATAAGGTTAAGCGGGTTATCAATAACTGGGCGCTCTGTTTTGGGAAGGACTTGCTGGCTGCAGTCCACATTCAAGCTGTGCTCTGCTCTTGTAGGGTAGCTGACTCTGCTTTGCAACTAATTGGCTACATTATCTGGGTTCTATAATCACCCTCCAGGGAAGCCAGACTAGAGACTGTTTGCCCTGCTAGGGAATACTACTGATTGGAATTAAGATTTTTCAGTCATTCTTGACTATGTGAGATATCGTAGACTGCACCCAATTAGATGTTACCACTGACTGAACTGAATATTCAGATGAAGTTAGAGGCGATGCTGTTGGAAGGGACTCAAAACAAGTGGGACTAAAGGCTGTGACTTAAAATTGAGTGGGATTATGAGGACTGGGTTCCACAATCAGGTAGGCTCTTCCCTGTGTTTCACTGATGAGGAAGGTTGCTGGGTAGGCTCTCTGATAAAGAGAAGTCCTCTGTTATACTGTTATTGTGTGTGGGGCTTTAAACTATTCCTTGAGATGGATTGGCTAACTTTGCTGACTGTTCCTGATGATTTGTCAGAGTTACTGGTTAGATTCTTTCCCTGGTAAGGATATATGATATGTCCAGCAGTTGGAAAACTGAGTGAGGTACTGTAGGCTGGACTTTTAGGTTGTATTCTGTAGTTAGTAGTATTTCACATTGAAATTTCAAATCATCCAGAGTCACTGTTTAGTATCTTAGTTTATCCCTAATTAGACAGTGTTCTTTATAGTGGAAAGGACTGTTGCCTTGGTTCTCACCGGATTAAGTATAGTGGGAGTTTATAACTTCTTTAGTTTAGCTAGACTTCAAAAACAGAAGGAGTAGGAGCTCAGCAGTTGTAGAGGACCAGAAGACATTCACTGGGAACCAATGGACTAGGGTCTAAAATCAGGCAGAGTTGCCATGGCCAGCTGTGCCTAGCAAGAACAGGTTATGCTCCATAGCCTTCTTAAAGCCTGTGACTCAGTTCTGGTGGGAAGAATTTCTGGTTGTGATTTTTTCTTGAATTCTTGTAATCAGAGAAGTCCTTTTCCAAGATTTTAATACCTTGAACCATTAGCCCCATTCCCTTCTCTGCTTCTGTCTGATCCCTAGTAGTTGAGTTTTGCAACTTGTCTATTGACCTTTCAGAGGCTCAGTTAAAGTGGAACTCCAGGAAAGTGCTGTGGAGCACTGTGGGGAGCCTAGACTCTACCTTAGGCTCTGTTTTTATATTGGAGAAAGCATGCACCAAAGGAGTCCTTTGACATTTTTGATCTTATTGATATGGGAAATGAATGATACCATCATCATGTTCTAATGATTCTCACTTTGATGTGATCCTTTTCAATAACTGAAGTACAGGGAGAAGTTAGAACCCTGACTTTATTTTCCAGGATGTTCACAACAATGTGTTGTGTATGGATAATTCTAGGTGATGCTATGATGGGTTTTTGGCACGTGACTTCTGTTTGATGTCATGTTCAATCTATATGCCGGGTGGTCCAGAGATGCGCAAGCTTATTGCACATAATAAGCTTAAGCATCCTTTTGTAGAAAGAATGCTGAAACATTTTATATAAGGTTTTCAGAGCATTACTAAAAGTCTTCAGTTTCTACTGATCCACAATCACAGTGCACCCTTTAATGACTCCTGACTCCACTTCCTACATGCCGTCTAGAGAACCTTGTCAAATCCACATATGAGCCTGGGTACTTTCATCAGCATCTCAGAATGTGGAAGCCACATGCTGAAGCAATTGAAAGATGATCATATAGAAGCCAACAAAGTTGGAAACTGAGAATTTAATAAGAAGGGAAGTGATGAGAACCTGAAATAAGATAGTTGCAGTAGAAATACAAAAACCAAAAGAAGTTAATTGGAAAACAAGTCTAAGTTCAAAGGTAAGGTTCAGAAGGAAATTGTGAGGAAAATTGATTAAAATATTAACCAGAAAAGAAAGAATCATAAATGATTTATGACCTGGGCAATTAGGGAGGTGGTAATTGAGAGAATACAGCAGGAGCAAATGTGTGGGGTGTGTGTGTGTGTTTATTATTGGAGGCTGCAAAATCATACTGTGCTTTTCATCATGTGAATTTTTGAGGGGATGTTAAGTTAAATATTAAGTACTGATCAGTCAGCTTAACACCCTGTAGAGAATTTAGAGATTTATACTGCAGAGTCAATGCCCATGGGACCACTCTTGCCTAAATAGGGTTTGGAGTTAATTGGTATGTATTTTTATCATCTGGTTGGACAATTCTGGATATCATAAGAATTAACAGGATGGTACAAAAAGAGAAAAGTTGCTTATTAGAGCGATCAGTTACACAAACTTATTCTTATATTTGCTTTCCTTGAATTCCTGTTTCTTCTTCCTTTTCCTCATTCCCTCTTTGTATCATGTTCCCAATAAACTACCTGTACACAATTATTTTATTATTTTATAGGCAACATTATATATGTATTTGGTGTTTGCATGTGTTTCTGGCTTAGAAATCCTAAAACTGAGCCGGAGCAATAGTACAACGGGTAGGTATTTGCCTTGGCCACGGCTCACCCCTGGGCTCGATTCCCAGCATCTCATATGATCTCCTGAGCACTGCCAGGAGGAAATCCTCAGTCAGAGTCAGGAGTAACTCCTGAGCATCTCCAGTGACCCAAAAGCTAAAAATAAAAAAAGAAAAAGAAAAAACCCTTGACTTATACTGAAAGTTTAAGGTGACTATTTTTATATTAATGCAGCGACTTCTGAATTAGACCAAGAATGAGGAGATATTGACAGGAAAACTAACTATGTGAATGGTTAAAACTTTCTTCTCTCCTCCCTCCCTGCTTCCTTCCCCTCTTTCCTCCCTCCCTCCTTCCTTCCTTCTTTCCTTCCTTCCTTCCTTCCCTCCCCCTCCCTCCCTCCCTCCTTCCTTCCTTTCCTCCCCACTCCCTCCCTCCTTCCTTCCTTCCCTCCCTCCCTCCCTCCTCCTTCCTTCCTTCCTTCCTTCCCTCCCTCCCTCCTTCCTTCCCTCCCTCCCTCTCTCCTTCCTTCCTTCCTTCCCTCCCCTCTCTCTCCTTCCTTCCTTCCTTTCCCTCCCTCTCTCCTTCCTTCCTCCCTCCCTCTCTCCTTCCTTCCTCTTTTCCCTCCCTCTCTCCTTTCCTTCCTTCCTTCCTTCCTCTCTTTCCTTCCTTCCTTCCTTCCTTCCTTCCCTCCCTCCCTCCCTCCCTCCCTCCTTCCTCCCTCCCTCCCTCCCTCCTCCCTCCCTCCCTCCCTCCCACCTCCCTCTCTCCCTCCTTCCTTCCTTCCTTCCTTCCTTCCTTCCTTCCTTCCTTCCTTCCTTCCTTCCTTCCTTCCTTCCTTCCTTCCTTCCCTGACCTCAGGGAAGGAGAGAGAAACTTGATTGACTCAATAGTCAATTAACAGTAGCTAAATCAGTTATTTCTAAGTAATGGAGCCTCCATAAAAGATCTGAAGTGTAGCATGCAGAAAGTTTCTGACTTGCAGACTATGTGAAAACTTGGTGAGACCATGTAAACATTATGTCTTTTTTTTTTAAGAGATTGTTTTGCTTATTTGGTTATTTACTGTGTTATTCCTATTTATTTTGCTTTTGGGGTTACACCCAGCAATTCCCAGGGGTTATTCCTGGTTCTACTCTCAGGAATTAATCCTGATGGTCCTCGGGAAACCATATTGTATGCCAAGGAATCGAACTGAGGTGGGCCATGTGCAAGGCTAATGCTCTACCTGCTGTGCTAGTGCTCCAGCACCCACTATGTCACTTTTTTATTACTTGTCCTTTCCTGTTTAGTTGATCATCTTTATTCTTTATCATAGCCTATAAATTGGTAAACTATAAATTGAGTAAACTGTTTTCTTAAATTCTGTGAACAATTAATTGAACCTGACGAGGGAAGTCATGGTAACCTCCAATTTAATGCCGCTAGAGCAGAAGCACAATTGACCAAGTGGACTTGGGATTAGTATCTGAGATGGAGGGAAGTGAAGTTAGCTGGGACTGAGTCCTTGTGGACTGTGTTCTATTACTCAAGTAAACAAGTAAATGGTGCTGAAGTTGAGTTAAAATAAGACTCCCAGATGATGCCATGGACTTGCTTAGTGTATGAAGGAAAAACCCGCACATTTGGTGTCAGTTTTGTTTGTGCAAAGGTAGTGTTGGACTAAAAAAAAAAAGAAAAAACACTCAGGAATGGAGTAGTTTTTTTTTATTTATTTTTTTAACCAAGACAAATAGAGGAAATGGAGGGACTCTAGGCAGGTATCTATGTGTAAAATTGCATTCTGTTCTTTTGTTAAATACAAGCAAGTTGATTTGCTGAAGTTGGTTGTGGCTGAGTAATGGTTTTCTGAGAAATGCAACAGTTTAAAATAGCAACTGAGGAAAACAGAGCAGCTGTTACTTAGGATGCTTAGAGGTTTACCCAGTAGGCTTTTAAGAGCCAGCAGAAGTATAAATCATGACTTCTTGATATATCAATCCTCCCTACTAAGAAATTTTCTACAGTAGAGAAATTAATAACTAGGAGATAGCTTATTCTTGGTGATGCTCTTGGGGAGTGAGTGGTACAATGGATGGAATATGGTATAATAGCAAAGGCAGTTATATACATTAAAGATCTGAACATTGGATCACATTAGAAGAGAAGAGAGTGAATTCAGAAAAAAGCAGATAGAGTTGGGAAATAACACAAAGTGGTACATGCTTTACATGCAGAAGCCCTGGTTCAATCTCTGGAACTGCGCTCTTTGAGTTCCACTGGAAAGTATCCCCTCCCAACAATGCTGATATGGTCCATCTTTCTCTCAATCCCAAAGAAAAATAGAATGAAACTGGTAGAATTGTTTAAAAATATGCAATTGGGGAAATCACAGTTTCTGACAAAACTGTCAATAAAGTGATTTGGAAAGAAGGGTTAGGCCTATCAGAATTGAAGTCGTTAGAATTGGAGCAGAAGGCTGGAGATTGGTACAGGGGGTGTGGCGCTTGCCTTGCATTTAATTTAGCTGAGTTTGAACCCACTGCTGTATCCTGTCGTTCAGGGGTAATCTAAGTGTGATCCCTGAGCATAAAGCCAGAAGTAAGTGCTAAGTACATCCAGGTTTCCTCCTCCTTTCCCCCACAAGTGTAGCAGATTGGAGTTGTGATAAAGCTCAGGGTGTGACTTTGGAAACAGATTTAGAGGTAGATCTTGGTGATGGATGAAGACCACTGAATAATTCCAAATACACTCATTATCATTAAGAACAACTGAATTTTAGAAGAGGACGGTGGAGTGGAGAGTGTTTCCAAGACACAAAGAGTAACAGGTATGGTCTGAGAAGAAGGCTCCTAGATGTGGGAAACCACAAAAGAACCATAGGAATTCTGTTAGACAAGAACAAGCATAAATAAAAGTGATTGTGGGTTGCATATCAAAAAAAGAACCAGACTGCCGATTTGTTGGCATCTGATCTACGTAACACTTGGATGACTGGAATTGTGCAGTGCAGCCTGCTTTAAAATATGGATGCTATTTTAAATTCTGTTTCTAAAATGGCTTAGTTTTCTATATTTGTATATGTGTGTATAAATATTTGCCAACCATGGGTTCCAGCCCTTTAAAGTACAGGAAAGCAAAAATTGAGCAAACAAGGTGAAAAGATACTAAAGGTTGAGATCAGGAAACACATAAAGAAACTGGGATAAGCATCATAAGGAAGAGTGACAGTTTTGTCTTGGAATAAAGGGCAATTAGAGAATGTGAGCAAAACTTGAAACTCTACTTCCTTCATCTATACTAGAACAATATTTGGACGGATTCTGTGGAATTTGGACACCTATCATAGTAAGTGTCTAATAAAACTGTTATTCTAGACTGGCATGCATTTTAAGCCACTTAGTTAACTTTTGCATTGGTCAGATAGGGCATATAGACTTCAAAGTGTAATAGTTTTTATGAATCAGTCCATATCCTTAGAACACTAGCATTTAAACTATTTCTCAGTTTTATGTTGCTGTTGCATTATTGATAAGTCTGGCAATAACTAGTCATTAAACACCACTTGGACTATTCCTATACATTTGCTCTCTCAACTGATGCTGAGAGAGAGTAAACTCTTACTTTTCTAGAAACTAGTTCTTTCTAGAACTATTGTCCTGATTCAAAACTCCCTCTTAACTATATTTTTTAAACTTTAAAAGTGCAACTAAGTGCTGTTAGGAAAAATGAAGTTATGAAATTTGCCTATAAGTGGATGGACATGGAGAGGCTCATGTTGAGTGAAATTAGCCAGAAAGAAAAAGATACATACAGAATTACTGCATTTATTTGCATGACAAATAAACATATATATGTATATATATATACATACACACATATATATTATGATATATATTTATATATATCATATTATGATACCAATATCCAAGGTCAGGCAAAACATGAATCAGGAGGTCTTGTCAAAGGTTGAGTCTACCATAAGTGTGTGTGGGAGTCAGAGGTTTGGCAAGACAGAGAAGGGAACAGTCTGTTAACAATTGTCAAAAATGATAAAACCAGCCTAGAACTGAGAATTGAATATAGGCAAAAGATACACTGGATAACCTCTAAACATATAGATTGTAGTGCACAATGTGTAAGAGGAGAGAGAGAAAGAGAGAGAGGAGAGAATAAAGAACCTGCTGTAGAGGCAGGCTAGGGGAGGAAGGAGGAATTGGGATTATTTTGGTGGGAAATGGGCACTGATGGGGGATGAGTGCTGGAACACTGTATGACCGAAACCCAAACATGAACATCTTTGTAATTGTATATCTCACGGATAATAAAATATTAAAAATAATTAAATAAATTAAAGTGCAACTAAGGGGTCAGTATGATAGCACAGCAGGTAGGGCATTTTGCCTCGACGCGGTGGACTCAGGTTTGATCCTCAGTATCCCATATGGTCCCCCCCAAGCTCTGCCAGGAGTAATTCCTGAATGTCACCAAGTATGACCCAAAAGCTAAAAAAAAAAAACAGAGTGCAACTAAGGAGCTAGAGAGACAGTAGAGTGGATAAGGTGCCAACCTTGCACATGATTGATCCAGGTTCTATACCCAACACTACATATCATTCCCTGAGTATTGCTAGGACTGAGTCCTGAGTTGTGAGCCAGAAAAGCCCTGAGCATTGCTTGATATGGGTCAAATTTCTCTCTTCCTGCCTATCATCAAGTAAAACCAAACAAAATAGAGTGCTATTAAGTATAGAGAATTGATCTCTGGGAAGAACATTAAGTGATTCAAAATTGTATTTCTCTGTATTTCTTGGTATTTCAATTGAAGGTAAAACATCTGTTTGGTATATTGAAATGATCTTTAATTCAGAATGTTTATATCTTTTGCTATTACTGTCATTAAAACATGAATTATGGGGTTGGTCAAGCTTATGTTTTCAGGTATTCATATAAAGCTTTGAATTTTAAATGAAATCTTTCCTTGTGGCCATCTTCAGAGTAGTGGTACAAGAATTCAAATGGAACATATCTTGCCCCAAGGCCCACTTGCCACTTGTGTTAAGTGTCCTAGCTTGATGCAGACTAAACAATTACAGTGTATATAAATTCAGTTCTAGAGAGTACAAATTTACCCTTAGCTCAGACCCAACCATGACTCAATGCTGATCATTAGACACATTGATTAGACACATTAGGGTGGTGGGGACATCACCACATTAGACACATTAGGGTGGTGGGGACATCACCTCATTATAAGACTGCATAAAAATGAGCTAATCCTGTTCAGGTATGTAGCTGTATACCCCAGAACAAGTTACTTGAAACTCATGGCGCTTTGATGAGGATAGACAGAATACTCAATAAAGTGCTGAAATGATTACATAGACACATTAAATGTTTAATAATTTTAAGTACTTAGTTTAATGTATTTGGTAGGCGTTATTACCTTTAATGCACAGTACGTTCATGAAGAACTATTAAAAACTATCTGTAATTTACTGACATATTGATTAATCTAAATGTGCAAGTACATAGAAAAATGTACATTTTAAAAATAGAAACATTTTCATGTTTGAATATTATTACATTTAATATTATTTCTAAAGCATGTGACTAAAATAGTATACTATAAAGATTAATGGCTTTACTCATAAAAGCAGAACAATACATTTGAAAATAAAAGGCTGTATAATAAACGTTACCTTATAGTTAACCTAGTTGCAAAATGATCGATATAGTATGAGTAGCTCTGTTGTCTAATTATTTTATTCTCAATCTCTTTCCCAGCAAATATCTTCACTCTCAGATAGCTTCTTATGCCTTCTCAGAGTTATGATAATTTTGTCAGATACATTTCTGCATTTACCTTAGGGTATAACCATCTTCCAAATCAGAAATAAATAAAAGATCATTGTCCCCTTGAAGCTGAGGTTGCAGATTCTGGATGATGGATTGATTCTTGCTTGGCATTCAAAGCTAATTATGTTTTTAAACCTTGGGAGAATTGCTTCAGGCTGGGCACATTTTATGACTCAACTTCACTCTGACACCTTGTGTGTGGGTGGGGTCCTTGTGAACCCAGATATATCCAGTGGCCATGAGCCTTTATCATCCTAATTTCTTTTCCAGGATTGCATTGAAAAGTTTTACTTTAGTCAGTATTACTTAGTCTTCTCTCTTCTGTTGACTTAGAATATTACTTAAAACAAAATTGCAAAAATATGCTTATCCAGTTCAATTTACTTACCAGTCATTTGGGTAAGTAATTTGGGTAAGCCCTATCTCTAGGAGGCAAATTATTTTGAGCAAAATTATCTCTTTTTTCATCCTATGAATCTTGGACACAGGTTATATGATTCCTCTATGGTCAGTCCTCTCTGTTTCCCCCCAGGACTATGTGGATTAGAGTTCCTGGCTATTTGTCTCTTACTTAACCAATAGAAAAAGGTTTATACTTTGTGAGTCAACATATAATTAATGGTAGAAATGGATACTCAAATAATCCTAAACTTACTGAAACAAACAACTGACATTGCCAAAGTTTAGACCCACTGTAGTACAAATATTTGCTCAAACATATGGCATTTACTTTTTATTATAAATATCCTATTGGAGTTATGACTTTTCACATATTCACCTGTTCAATTTGATATATAGTGCACACACATATACAAATTAGTGTAATATACTGCTTATTAGTTATATATCTTTTGACATGAATGTATAAGATTTCTTTTCCTGCTCAGCTGTACATTTGAGACCTGTGAAAATGTCAATCTTTCTCTAGATAGTCTTTATCCTCTTGAGTTTTCCTTTTTAGTGATACAGGGAATCAATTCCTCCCCCAGTTATACCTTTGGAGGTGTTAGGAATTCACATAATATTATTGTAGTTGTCCTACTTCATATTGCAAATGTCCTATTAGATGTTAAAATTTTAATATAGCATTATGTCAGACCACTTTAATGAGAGTTGCATAAGACATTGCTGTTTTAAAATCAGGGGCTCTTAGTGTCCCTATGTTCTTGTTTTCTTTGTTTTAAGATAAGTTTTTTGTTTTCTTCTATAATTTGTCTATTTAAATGATCTCTTCTCTCAAGATTTATCTGCCTTTATTTACTGATTGATTTAAAAACAATAAAGCACATATAGACTTAATTGAAATTTTTTGTATGTTTTATTGTATTTACTAATTGCAACTTTTATCATTTTAAAGGTTCTCTGCTATGCTTTATTTTTTGTATTCTTTTTACAAAATCAAAAGTATTTCAGTACATTATATTTCAAACTATAAAATTATAATAATACTAATTTATCCTAAATTGTATACAATGTGTTTGTTAACTTTAGAATATGTTCCCCCAAACGATTAGCATGCCTTATATACTAAATGCATTTTATAGGCCAGAGAATGTTTGATATCTACATATTATTTTTACTTGCTGTTTTTACATTTTGTTAAACAGAATTTCATGTAATATTAGCAGTACATTCTACATCTGTAAGTTAATGAATAAAACTTGTATTCTCGCTACACTCTAATTTACTAGAAACTTGGAACAATTTGGAATTGAAATTGTGTAATTAGTTTGGCTTCATCACAAACACGTTTTAGATATGAAAGAACAGAACTCACCAAGAGTAATAACTATTTCGTGACAACCCTATCAGTTAGACAGATGACAATAATTCTAACTAAGTGTCCTCTTCTGGACCACTTGGAAGCACAGCAGGTACAATATCCAAAATGGGAGTGAAACACAAATTTTTTGAATGATATGGATGTTGAAAAAATAACCTAAGAAATTAGCATGATGCTGTGATTAATTTATAATTACTTTTTCTAGTATTACTCTGGGAAATGGATGATTTGTTTGCAAATTCAACAGAAGTGGCTATATCTGGTGAACAGAAGATTTTTTAGAGTTACATTGCTTTCAAAGCTTTTTAGATAATGTTTGGGGGACAGAGGGTCTAAACACAAGAAAATCTTGACATTGGTCCTTATTTTAATCACTGAGACTTTTTGCCTTGGAATTATTTATATTAGGCATTTTTGCTAGAAGATGACCCATATGCTTGCTTCTCTCTCTCTCTCTCTCTCTCTCTCTCTCTCTCTCTCTCTCTCTCTCCTTCCTCAAAATAAGGCACATCACCAGGGAGAATGAAACACCAGCCTAGCTTCAATTATAATATAGAAAGCTAATGGTAGTGCTATGGGTGCATAAGGGTTATAAAGAGAATTTCTTCAACTGAAGAGAGAAAACTAGCAGGCTCAGTCTTGTTCGTGTCATAACAGTATAAAGCTAGTGGAAGTTCTTACAGAGGAAGTGTAATCTATTCTCAATGATTAATTTTTAATACTAGCGTTTACTGTCCAGACATTTGTGTTATTTTTCTAGTAAGGTTACTTGTGATGAAGATTATATTCTCTTATATCTTTACATTTTTTCAACTATTTACTAAGACCTTGAAGACCACATGGAAGAACTGTTTGTCTTAAGATCGATTAACACACATATAAAGAGAAATGCTTTCTTAGAAACAGGAAAGAAAAGCCCCTCTAGGTTCTCCGTTAGTTTTTTTTTCTGAAAATACAAATTCTTCCATTTTCTTTTGCTCTGAGCTGCCAGAGTGATGAGGCTATGTGTGATTGTTTTTCTATTCTCACTGTGTCTTGCAATATTGCCATCAGCCACTTTGCAGAGCTCTTTATAAAAGAATCTGTGCTCTTCCCTAGAGATTCAGAGAAGAAATTATGCTGTTTAGCTCACATGAGTCCATATATAGCGTCATAATTTTTATGGAAAGTCCTAGATATGGAATGATAAAGGAAACATTTAAATGGTAAATTTCCATGAACCTAAATGAAATGGTCTTAATCAAATGAAGCAGACACGAAGTGAGGTAGTTGTACTCAAACTTTAGCTTTCATCAGTAATATCTGAGGTGTGTTACAATATGCAATTCTGGATAGACCTCTCCCTTGCCCCCCAATTTCTGATTGATCATACCATATTGAAAGTAACAGTTTAAGATATTTCAACGATTGCAAGGGCTTTGGTGTAGGGCATCACATTTTGAGAAATGTTGTACTAAAATAGATACATTGGTGGCCAGAGCAATAGTACAGAGGGTAGGGCACTTGCCTTACACAGAGCCTATCTGGATTCAATCCCAGGCACTCCTGAATGCTGCCTGAGTGTAGTAATCCCTGAGTGTAGAAGCAGGAGTAAGCTCTAAGATCAAATGGGTGTGGTCCCAAACAAACAAACAAACAAACAAACAAACAAAAATCAGGTACAGTGATTAGGGCACATCGCTAGCATGTACCCTAACTTGGTTTGATCCCTCTCCCACATGCCTTGCCCCTTCATTAATGGATACAGCCTCAGACACACGCCATGATTACACAGCACCCTTGTGTCTTTGAATTGAATCCCTGACCGCATTGGCTGTTAATTGCAGGTAGGGCTCTGGGGAAATAAATTCCCAGCTAGTCAATATTTTAAACATATAACTTCTGTGTTATGAGATGCCTACTTGATTTGTAGCAGATTCCATTTTTTATGTGTCTATTACATTATCCCATTTTATTTATAGTATTTATTAATGTCTGAATTCCCTTTTTAATCCTAATTTTATTCTAAGCACCATGATTTGCTATTAATGGTAGGGGTTCATGCATGAAATATTCCAGCACTCTGTTCATCACCAGAGCATTTGCTTCCCTTCACTATTGTCCCAGGGGGCTTACTCATCTTTCTAATTTCCCCCTACTCCACCATGGTAAGATTTCCGACTTGAGACCAACACTCAATAGGATTATCTTTATTATGTATTTATATTTAATATAGCATTCCCCACTTATTGCATGTACTAGTATTAAAAATCCTCAGTCTTTTACTTCAGTTATGTGTAGAAATTGCAACATAAAATTCTTGAATGAAATGAGTGAATGTGTGAAGTACTGCTGCTGTGAAGTACACCTTCAGCATAAAAAATAGCAGTGTTATCTGAGCACTTTTTGTATGTGTATTGACCATTGCTTCATTTTCAGAAAAGTGACTATTTTGTAATATTTTGATAAGATTTTGGTTGTTGATCTTTATGCATTCTTTTATCTTAGATATTGACTCTTTTCTGATATGTTGAGTGCTGATATTTTCTTCCAAATACGTTTGGATGTCTAAGTTTAGCCTGTGTTTATTTTGCTGTGCAGGAACTTTTAAATTTGATATAGTCCCATTTGTTCATTTATATTTTCTGTTGTTTATTCCAATTCTGTCCAAAAAGACAGAATAGAGCTACTATATGACCCAGAATTCTGGATTAATATATTTATATTGATATCTATATATACCTGTCTATGCTCTGAGGATACAAAGATGACCTCATGAAATTTGCTACAAATTGGATAGAACAGGAGAATAGCATATTAAGTAAAGTTGTTCAGAAGAAGGAGGATAACAGAACAAGGAAAGGAAAGTATCAAAGGTGGGATAGATTCTTACATAACCCTTGGCCGTATATTGTAGAAATAAGAGATACAGAGAAGGAAAGAAATTGAGGGGGAAGAGGTAGATGTATGATAATACTGGCAGGGGGCCGAGTGCCCTGAGCACAGCCATGGTGTAGAGGAGTGGAACATGTATATATCCAAACCACAGAGCTAACAACACTGTAAACATACGATCCAAATTCTACAATAACCAAATTTAAAAAATGTGTCTATTAACAACACACATTGATGGGTGGGAGAGCACATGGGGACATTGATAGAGGGAAGTTGTAGTGGTAGTAGGATTGGTGTTGGAACACTGTATGCCTGAAACTATGAAAACTTTTAAAAAGTTACATTTTTGGGCTGAAGAAATAGTACAATAGTTCTCTGATGCTATGTGTGGTTTCTGGAGGACTACCAAGAGTGATCCCTGAAAAGACATCCAGGAATAAATCCTCAGCCTGTCAGGTATGTCCTATTTCCTCCCCAAATAAAACAAAATAAAATAAGAACTATCAATCTGACAGCTGTAGCACATATTGTTTTTTGACTTAATCAAAGTAACATCAGCTTCAAAAAACCCTGAAAAATAAATAGTTCAAATTTGCTTAAGGAGAAAAGATGGGGCCAAAGAGATAGTACAGTGGGTAGGGTGTTTGCCTTGCAAGTGGTTGACCCAGGTTTGATCCCTGGCACTTCATCTTGTCTCCGTACCTTGCCAGGAGTCATCTCTAAATTCAGACGCAAGATTAAACCCTAAGCACAGATTGATGTGGCTCCCCAAAAAAAAAAAAAAAAACACAGAAAAAAATTTCTGGAGAAATGGAGTGATTTGTACATCTCTTTCTTAACCATATATTTTTCAGTCAATTCCTGTGCCTTAATGTCCTTTTCCCTCTTCTTTCTTCCTTCTTCTTCTTCTTCTTCTTCTTCTTCTTCTTCTTCTTCTTCTTCTTCTTCTTCTTCTTCTTCTTCTTCTTCTTCTTCTTCTTCTTCTTCTTCTTCTTCTTCCTCTTCCTCTTCCTCTTCCTCTTCCCTCTTCCTCTTCCTCTTCCTCTTCCTCTTCCTCTTCCTCTTCCTCTTCCTCTTCCTCTTCCTCTTCCTCTTCCTCTTCCTCCTCTTCCTCCTCCTCCTCCTCCTCTTCCTCCTCCTCCTCCTCCTCCTCCTCCTCCTCCTCCTCCTTCTTCCGTAACCCTTTCTAACGAAAAGATCAGTTTCTTCATACTTTAACATAAAGCTGGTGACTGTATGAAAACATAAACTTTCCCAGGGAATAGATGATATTAAATATCAAGGTTGACAATTTTCTATTATAGATTTAATACTTGTTTGTTGATGGAAATTTGTTTTAATGGAAGAAAAAAATAAAGAAAAAATCTCTTTTGAAGACACCTGAGATTAATACAGTTAATGTGATTTATATTTTGTCAAGTTTCTTTTTTACATAATTAGAATTAAAAAAATCCCACTAACTTTTGTTAATGAAGAATCATTCATGGCAAGTGATATAAAGACATGATCATAAATAATATTTGGTACAAAGTGCCTTATTTATTCAAGTTCAAGTAAAAAATAGATTAGTATTTGGGGGTCTCTCAATTATTGTTTCTTCTGACAGTATTATCACTAGAGAGTCCTATCAATTTCTAATTTGTTCTTATACAGAATGAACAAGAGAGAATGAGAGATTAGTTTTACCTTGAAACTGCTATAGTGTTGTAATGGGAAATAGAACTGAATAACTTTAGAACTGAATAGACCCAATTATTATTTTAGTCATCGTGGTTGTAAAAAATTCCATTTAAATGTGTGGTATATTCAATTAGAGACAATTGCTGATGTACAAAATAAATTTCTGTAATAAGTAACTTTTACCATATTTTTAAAGTTTTATAAAATGTACATAACCACATATAGGTATGAGATCCTGAAGTTAAAATATATGTTTTAATTGAAATTTCATAGTTTACAATAATATTGAAGTCATTGTTTTATATTTACAGGGTTAGTACACCAGTCCCTTCACCAGTGTTTATACCCTCTGTCATTATGCCACTCCCTTTCTTTTCTGGATACCACACACTATCAGTTCCTAGTCATGACTCAGAATTTGCTTCTGTTAAGAAATGTCTAGTACTGGTGGCTAGAGAGATAACACAGCAGATATGGTGCTTACTTTGCAATCAGCAGACCAAGGGTTGATCCCCAGCATCCCATATGATACAATGCCAGGAGTGATTCCTGAATGTAGAGCCAGAAGTAACTACTGAGCATTTATGGGTGTGGCCCAAAAAATCTCAATATTTCTTTTTCTTCTTTTGTGTTTATTGCGCGTTTGGGATTTTATATACTCTGCTATTGGGCATTTGGGTTGTTTCCAGATCTTGGCTATTGTAAAATAGTACTGTAATGAATATAGGTGAACATGTCTTTTTTTGGATTAATGTCTTTGAGTTCTTCACATGAATTCCCAGGAGGTGAATTATACTGTCATATGAAAATTCTACTCATGTTTTAGGAAGTCTCCAAACCTTTTCACATATATTAAACCATGCAGCGGTCCCACTGACAATTAATAAGAGCTCCCTATGTTTTTTACCCCTTTTATTTGAACACCATGATTTACAATGTACAACAAAGTTTTTCACAGTACAGTTGTTAATGACCATTAAATACCAATCCCATCACCATTGTGCTCCTGCCACTGAAGACCATCCTTTCCTACCCTCCCCCTCCACCCCTCTCCATGTCTGCTCTCATAGCCAGCACTAATTGTATAGATTATTGCAATGTATAAATAATAATGGTATTGATAGTCATAAGCTTTTCCTGGATTGTTACATGCAAATTTGGATCATCATTTTTTCAGGTTTTCACAACTACTGTATGGACCTATCCTGAGCCTATACTGAATAATTTAACTTATATTACTTTGTTAGTGCTAATTTGTCTAAATATGTTCAAAAATATCCTTAGAAAAAGTTAGTAGAGGCTATTTAATCTCAACCTGGACACATTGGGCAATCAGATCCCCTGTATAAGAAATTACTGATATGGGAGGTCTTGTCAGTGGGTGGAATCTACTGTGAGTGTGTGGGAGTCAGAGGTTAGGGAAGAAGGAAAGGAACAATGTACTAACAGTTGTTGAAGTGATAATACAAGCCTAGAACTGAGCATTGAATATAGACAAAAGGATATACATGATAACCTTTAAATGTATGTATTGCAAGCTACAACTTGTAAGAGAAAGGGGGAGAGAGAGAAAGAGAGAGAAAGAGAGAGAGAGGAGACAAAGTACCTACCATAGAGGCAGACTGGGGAGAGGGGGAATCAGGGGACATTAGTGGTGGGAAATGGGCACCGATGGAGGGATGGGTGCTGGAACACTGTATGACTGAATTCCAAACATGAACACCTTTGTAATCGTATATCTAACTGTGATATAATAAATTTCTTAATTACTGTTATGTTCTTACAGAGTAGAAATTGTGCCTACACTTTTTTTTGAGAATTCATGCGGCTGCAGGAGTGACCTTGGGCTGGTATCATGTCAGCAGTTTGTTGGTCACCCTGGAGATTTCTAGATGTGTGTGTGGACCATGGCTGAAGTGAGGTTGCAATTGTGCCAGGAGGAGTTCTGGGTGCAGACATGTGACCTTCTGGAGGGCGGGATTTGAGGAGGGGCCTGACCCAGGAGAGATCCCTATTCACTGCATCCTCCTAGCACTACTGTCTTCAGTCTTTTTCATTAAAGCCATGCTGGCTGTTGGAAGGTGATAGCTCGTTGTTTTCATTTGCATTTATTTCCCTGATCAGCAGTGATGGTAAACAGTTTTTCATGTGCCTGTTAGCCTTATTTATATCATCTTAGAGGAAATATTTGTTCCTCTTCTCTCCCATTTGATGTATTCTTTGTTTTCATATGTTTTATATCCCCCTTTTTGTCTTTATTTTTATTTTGCATAATTACAGAAATTTTACATGAAAATGTTTTATTATTTTGTGTTAACTCCATAGGATGATGAGACTCTTTACAGGTATAAAGGCTTTATAATGTGGTTAATATATATTTATTGACTTCTGTCTATAGGATAAAATGTGCAACACCCCCTACCAGCCCCCAAATTTCTTTTTTTCTTTTCCCTGTATTTGAACATTTTATTTATTTATTTTTTTTAATATTTTATTACACCACCATGTGATATACAATTACAAAGATGTTCATGTTTGGGTTTCAGTCATACAGTGTTCCAGCACCCATCCCTCCACCAGTGCCTATCTCCCACCACCAATGTCCCCACTTCCCTCCCCCTCCCCCAGCCTACCTCTATGGCAAGTTCTTTATCTCTTCTCTCTCTCTCTTTCTCTCTTCTCTTACACTTTGGGAATTGCAATACATACATTTAGAGATTATCATGTATATCTTTTCTCCTATATTCAATGCTCAGTTCTAGGCTGGCATTATCACTTTTGACAAATATTAGCACACTGTTCCCTTCTCTGTCTCACATAACCTCTGATTCCCACATGTCCGTGGTAGATTCCATCTTTTTTTTAATTGAAAGATGCTCATGTAGAGTCTTGGTTCCACAGGGTTCCAACAGGCATCCCCAGCCAAACCCATCTCCCATCACCAATGTCCCATCTCCCTCCCCCTCCCGCACCCCAACCACCTGGCGGGTTCTGCATGTCATTTCTTTCCTCTCTATATCTCCCTCCCAACAAACTTTCCTGCTCTTCATGGAATGCAGTGCACTAAAAGACATTACTGTTTCACGAATTTTAGTGGCCCGCGCGACCTGGGCTCGAACTGGCTTTGCTCTGTTCCTCTGGTCTTGAGGCAGTTTCCCAGCGTCCGGACAGCGAAAATGGTGGCTAGTGTGACGGGCGAGTCTCATCCGGCTGCTTCCGGGACCCCCGGAGGCAACGGGCCCACTTCCAAAGCCCATCTGCCCTCCTCGGGGTTCCATGGTCAGCTAAGGCCCGGCGCGAGCCGAGCTCCAGCCTCCCCAGCCGTTTGCGAGGCCCTGGATGCTGGCCCGCGGGCAGTTCCTGGGCGGGGCCACCAGGCTCAACAAAATGGAGTTGGAAAGGGCGACCACGCCTCCATCTGACGACTTCCCAGTGATTCCCGCCTCTTGGAGCCGCCTACCTGGGCTCGAACTGGTTTTGCTCTGTTGATCTGGTTGTGAGGCAGTTTCCCAGCATCCGGACAGCGAAAATGGTGGCTAGTGTGATGGGGGAGTCCCATCCGGCTGCCTCCGGGACCCCCAGAGGTGACGGGTCCACTCCCAAAACCCATCCGCCCTCCTCGGGGTTGCATGGTTAGCTAGGCCTGGCGCGAGCCGAGTTCCAGCCTCCCCAGCCGCCCGTGAGGCTCTGTATGCTGGCCCGGGCAGCTCCTGAGCGGGCCACCAGGCTCGACAAAATGGAGGGGGAAAGGGCGACCACGTCTCCATCTGACGACTTCCCAGTGATTCCCGCCTCTTGGAGCCGCCTACCTGGGCTCGAACTGGTTTTGCTCTGTTGATCTGGTCGTGAGGCAGTTTCCCAGTGTCCGGACAGCAAAAATGGTGGCTAGTGTGATGGGGGGAGTCTCATCCGGCTGCTTCCGGGACCCCGGAGGCGACGGGCCCACTCCCAAAGCCCATCTGCCCTCCTCGGGGTTCCATGGTCAGCTAAGGCCCGGCGCGAGCCGAGCTCCAGCCTCCCCAGCCGTTTGCGAGGCCCTGGATCTGGGCCCCCAAATTTCAAGTGTCACCCATTCCCCACAGAACTCTCTACTTATTCTTGCCATACTCTCCTTTCCGTCCATCAGTCCCAGTAGTTTGTACCAAGTCTCGGAGTTTGATATCTTGTTACTAGCTTTTGTTTCTTAACTAATTTTCATTTTATGTGAGTAAAAGCATGTGATTTTTCATGTCATTACATATTCTACTAACATATAAATGCAAATTCTTTCTATTGTGTTCTAAACCATATGATTCATATTTGAAATTACAGAAAAGTTTCCCTTTGAGTATATATATATATCAGAGCTTATCTAGTCATCTGTCAATGAGAATTTAGTTTATTTTTTATCCAAAGAGAGTTGATGGTAATATATCTAGAGTGAATTTTAGTAAAATTTCATATATTAAGAAAGGCTTCTCAGGATAATAGCCATTTCTTTCAAGAGTTCCTTTATTCATTGGTTTCTATTGTTTGAATTAAAAATTCTAAGTAAACTCTGTTGCATGAATTTTCTGTCTGTCGGAAGCACAGAGATACGACTTTGAAAGTAGAATGGAATTTTAGCACAGATAACCACAAGGTTCTTGTCCTGCTATGGTGATGCAAATGGCAGAACGTGTTCTCCTTTCATTGACATATAAGCACAGACTGACGTGACTTACAGAGAACAAAAAAGACAGGGGCTCAGACCACTGTACATGCAGGTTTGCACATAGCCAACAGCCCATACATTCCTGGACACGGGTATAAGGAGGAAGGTTAATAGTTAACATGCAGACTAAACAAAGGATGAGCAGCCAGAGGAGAGCTCAAAGTTGTGTGCTATAGATAATGTATAAGTAGTGATAATGGTTACCTTGCAAAGAGAAGCATGCCTATGTTTTTTCCAGAGGGTCAGCTCTCAGGCGCCAGCCTGCCCACCCAGTATGGAATAGGATCTTAGCTATGCCTCTTATGCCCTAAGTCTCATCCAATCTCTCTGATCTTATACCAACAAAACCCTGTAATTATTTGCCAATTTTTTTTTGTTCTTGGCTACACCTGGTTATACTTAGGTTTTACACTTGACAGAGTCTGGGGAACCATGTGGGATGCACAGAGTGAATCTGGGTTACTGCATGCAAGGCAAATGCCTTACCAGCTATACATCTCCCCAACCCATCTATCATTATACTTTATTGCCAAACTTTGAAACACTTTTTCTGGTTATATCAAAGATTTTTCTTACTACAACACTCACAATATAAGCTTTGACTACAATTTCCTGTTTAATTGCAACTTTCCCCTTTTTTATTAAAAATCTTATTGAGTATTAGTTCTGTCAAGACACTGTTCTGTTGAAGATGCCACTGAACTTTTATGCTGTGAATCTTATATCCATTCTATTCAGAAGAAATGACAATCAACAATTGTGAAAAACAGGCTAACTTGGTAGAAAGTGACCTGAGATAAGAGGGAAAAGTCAGTCATAGGAAACATTTCACTGAAAATGTAAATTCTGAGTGGCTATTTGAAAGTTTTGACTGGTGTAATAAAGAAAGGAAAGCCTCAAGGTCTGGGATATGTTGTGAATGGTTCATAATGGGTTAGGAATCAAAGTCTGAGAATAGGACGTGAATACACATGTTTGAAATGGAACAATGTTGGAGGATTCTCCAATAGGGAAATGTGTAATTTAGTATAAACTTTCAACATATGTATCTTTGCTATCTTATGAATTGTTGAGTAAAATCAAGAACTCTCATTAAAGTCAGAGAGAGCTTTGATTCAGAGGAAAGAAAGGCTTTAACCAGAATGTGTGAAGCATGTGGAAGTGGTGAATTTTGGACTTACTTTTGCAGGTCGGTCTGACAAATCATGCTGATTAGTTGACTATGGTTTTGAGGGAAAGAGAATTTAAAATGCTAATTAATTAATATGCTACATATACAAAGAGGGGGATAGTGAAGAACAGAGATACTTTGAGGAAGTAGAAAATCAGTTTTGCAACATGAATATGTTGCAAATCTGATTTTGCAACATGTTCGAGGTGTTGCAAGTGTGGCTGCAGTGCCCCGGCAGCGTTGGCAGGTGGCAGACAGGAGATAGGCTTGTCTATACCCCCAGGGCTCTGTCCTTTGGGCTGTGGATGGTGGATGGTCTGATAGGAAAAGACTGGGGCCCTGGGATGAACCCAGAACCATGGCAGAACCTGGCAAGCTACCCGTAGTGTATTCGATATGCCCAAAACAGTAACAATAGAGATAAACTGGACAAGGGACAAACCAGACACACAGATATGCTGCCTGGCCCATGTGGAGCAGCCCATGCAGTCTCTGATGAATCAGCTAGTCCCCAGCCGAGACCAACATAGCTCCTAGGGTAAAGCAGTCATGTGGGGGGGAAGCCATGCTGGCCGGAATTGGAACAGGGATTTGGGCTCCTCCCTCTCCATGCCAGTGGGCGTGGCTATGGGCATGCAGCCTCCACAAACAGATGAATCGGACAGGGGTAAGACCAGACGCACAGCTGTGACAGTATGCAGGCATGCAAGAGGCTTAGATAACAAAGCAGGCTAAAACCAGGTCCTTCCAGGATCTTTCACATCTGTACACCATAATGATCATTGTAGTTGTAACAAACTGGGAGGTTGATGGGGAATGAGGAACTATAATGTCACACTAGAACTCACTACTGAATATACACATAGCTAATTGCATCATAAACCATAAGGCAAGTTACAAGGTGTAGGAGAAGAGAGAGAGAAATACAGAGACAGAAATAGAGATAGATAGAAAGATGAGAGACTCAAGACGCACGGGAAGAGCTGCCATCTGGTTCTCCTCTAGTTCAGCTCACCATGAGGCTCCCAGGAGGCAAGATGGATTTTGGGAGTGGGCCCATCACTTCTGTAGGGCCTTGGAAGCAGCCGGATGAGACTTGCTCACCATAATAGCCGCCATTATCACAGTTCGGAACCCACACCACATCAGAACCCACGCAAGAGGGACGCTAATCTTAAGATCAGCTCAGATTTTTGATAGCCCAGTGGGTAGGGTGTTTGCCTTACCGCGGCCGGCCCATGCTGGCCTGGGTTCGATCCCTGGCATCCCATATGGTCCCCCTGAGCACCGCCAGGAGTGATTCCTGAGTGCAGAGCCAGGAGTAACCCCTGAACATTGCCAGGTGTGACCCAAAAAGCAAAAAAAAAAAATCAGCTCAGAGAAGCTGAGTTGGAGACCAGGTAGGCAGCTCTCAGATGTGGAAGTCACGGAGCATTCCTGGAGATGGAGCTGGTGTACCCCTTCCCCTCTCTGACCTATCCCTGAGACCTGGTGGCCCCACCCACAAACTGCCTCGGGGCTCTCGGCCATGATGCAGAGACTCAGAAGCACGGACAAGAGCTGCCATCCGGCTCTCCCTAGCTCAGCTGACCATGAGGCTCCCAGGAGGCAAGATGGGTTTTGGGAGTGAGCCCATCACCTCTGTAGAGACTCAGAAGCAGCTGGATGAGACTCACTCATCATAATAGCTGTTATTTTTGTGATCTGGACCTGGTACATCAAACTAGTGGAACCAATAATGTTCTAGAATATATTACAATCTACAATGTATAAGAAATGGAAGCCGAAGGAGAGAGAGAGAGAGAGAGAGAGAGAGAGAGAGAGAGAGAGAGAGAGGAGAGATAAAGAACCTGCCATGGAGGCAGGCTGGAGGAAAGGGGAGGGAGGTGGGGACATTGGTGATGGGAGATGAGCAGGAGAGGAGGGATGGGTGTGGGAACACTGTAGAACCAAAATTCAAACATGAACATCTTGTAATTGTATATCTAGTGGTGATATAATAAAATATTTAAAAAAAGAAACATGAGCAGAATGTATAGATTTGAGATGATAATTTGCAGTTTGTAAAAGTAATACAATTATAGCTAATATTGAAAATGTAGCTGTGTTAATAAATTGAAACTCAGTGTTCTTGAAATGTTGAAGGTGCAGAAACTCTAGGTTAGTTCATGTGGAAAAATTAGAAGCACTATCAGAAAAAATGTATGTGATTTTTAAAGATGGCACTGTTGTTTTGGGAAAATCAATATCATGATCCCTATGGAGTATGTCTAATAGGAATAAAATTAATAATCCCTGGGGTTTGGAAAGTCAAAACTAAAAGACCAGAAGACATAAATAATTGAAATGAATGTTGAGGGCTGGGAATATGACCGAGTGGTAGAATATTTGTGAGGCTGTGAGTTCAGTTTTCAGCACATAAAAAAATGCAAAACAAAGCAAACAAAACTCAAATAAGATTGATGCCAATAAGAATAATTTTAGAAATACCAGTGAAAAGGAAAACACATTGCATGCAAAAGTGTTTGAATGAATGACAAATAAAGTAGAAAATGGCAGGATAAGAAAGAAGTCAGCTTTTACTATTTGCAGATGATATGTTATAGATAGAGAAACCTAAACTCTACCAAAAATCTCCTAGAAACAATAGATTCCTATAGTAGAGTGGCAGCGTGCAAAATCAATACCCAAAAAATCAATGGCTCTGCTATATGCAAATAATGAAAGAGAAGAAAAGGATTTTTTAGATATTTTTTTTTCTTTTTTGGGTCACACCCAGCAATGCTCAGGGGTTACTCCTGGTTCTGCACTCAGGAATTACTCCTGGTGGTGCTCAGGGACCATATGGGATGCCGGGGATCGAACCTGGGCCGGCATGGGCTGGCCGCGTGAAAGGCAAACGCCCTACCCGCTGGGCTATCGCTCCGGCCCGAGAAGAAAAGGATTTTAAAGAAACGATCCCATTCACAATTGCACCACAGAAAATCAAATACCTAGGAATCAGTTTGACTAACAATGTAAAGGATCTGTACAAAGTAAATGACAAAACATTGCTTTAAGAAATAAAAAGGACCTGCAGAATTGAAGATGCAGTCCCTGCTCATGGGTTAGGAGAATTAGCCTTATCAAAATGGTAGTACTCCCCAGAGCTTTATACAGATTCAATGTGGTCCCTATATGGATACCCATGGCATTATTCAAAGAAATTCGCCACTCCTGAAATTTGTATGGAATAATAAACCCCCATGAATAGCTAAAACAATTTTTGGGAAAAAGAATTTGGGAGGTATAACTTTCTCCAAATTTAAACTCTACTACAAAGCAGTAGTAATTAAAATGGCATGGTATCAGTATAAAGACAGACCTGTATACCTATGGAATAGAACTGAATATCCTGTAACACACTCTCGAATACATGATCGCTTAATCTTCTATAAAGGAGCAAAAAATATTAGGTGGTGCAAAGAAAGCCTCTTCAACAAATTTTTTCTTGGAAAACTGGGCAGCTACATGGTAAAAAATGAATTTAGACCTCCTAATGTCATGCACAAAAGTCAGATCAAAATGGATTAAAGATCTCAACATCAGACATGAATCTATGTTACATTGAAGAAAACAGGAAAAACACTCTCAAACATCAAAGCAAAAGGTATCTTCAAAGACAAAACACCACTGACCAAACAAATGGAAGCAAAGCTAAACAAAGAGGATTATATGAAACTGAAAAGCTTCTGCACCTTAAAAGAAACAGTGACCAAGATACAGAGACAGCCCACAGACTGGGAAAGAATATTCACCCAACGCACATCTGATAAAGGGTTAATATCCATGATATATCAGGCACTGGTAGAACTTTTCAAGAAGAAAACAGCCAACTCCATCAAAAAATGGGGAGAAGAAATGAACAGAACTCTCAAAAGAAGAAATTCAAATGTCCAAAAGGCATATGAAAAAGTGCTCATCATTAATCATCAGGGAGATGCAAATCAAAACAACAATGAGGTATCATCTCACGCCACAGAAACTGTCCCACATCCAAATGAACAAGAATAACCAATGTTGGCATGGTTGAGGGGAGAAAGGGACTCTCATCCACTGTTGGCAATAGTGCTGACTGTCCAGCCCTTTTGGAAAACAATATGAACATCCTCCAAAAACTTGATATTGAGCTCCCATTTGACCCTGCAACATTACTCTTTGGAATATACCCTGGAGACCCTAAACACACACAGAAGAAACAATGCACTTCAATATTCATTGTGGCACTATTCACGATAGCTAGAATCTGGAAACAACCTAAGTGCCTGAGAACAGAAGACTGACTAAAGAAACTATGGTACATCTATGAAATGGAATACTATGCAGGTGTCAGAAAAGATGAAGTCATGAAATTTACCTGAAAATGGATGAACATCGAGATTTTCTTTTTTTTTTATTTTTTTTTATTTTTTTTTTATTTAATTTTATTATTTTCCCCCAAATATTATTACACCATTTTAGACATACAATTGAAAGATGCTCATGTAGGGTTTTGGATCTACAGTGTTCCAACACCCATCCCTCCACCCAAACCCATCTACCATCACCAATGTCCCCCACCTCCCTCCCCCCCTCCCGCACCTCAACTACTTGGCAGATTCTGTATGTCATTTCTTTCGTCTTTATATCTCCTTCCCGATAAACTTTCCTGCTCTTCGTGGAATACAGTGCATTAAAAGACATTACTGTTTCACTATTTTAGTGGACCGCGCAGCCGCTTGCGGCCGCGCGATCTGGGCTCGAACTGGTCTTGCTCTGTTGATCTGGTCGTGAGGCATTTTCTCAGCGTCTGGACAGCGAAGATGGTGGCTAGTGTGATGGGCGAGTTTCATCCAGCTGCTTCCGGGACCCCCAGAGGCGATGGGCCAACACCCAAAACCCATCTGCCCTCCTCGGGATCCCATCGTCAGCTGGGCTCGGCGCGAGCCGGGTTCCAGTCTCCCCCAGCCGCTTGCGCAGCTCTGCATACTGGTTCCCGGGCGGCTCCTGGGCGGGTCCACCAGACTCGACAAAATGGAGGGGGGGGTGGCTTAACCCTGACTCCATCTGGCGAATTCCCAGTGATTCTCGCTTCTGGGAGCCGCCTACCTGGGCTCGAACTGGTCTTGCTCTGTTGATCTGGTCGTGGGTCAGTTTCTCAGCGTCCGGACAGCGAAGATGGTGGCTAGTGTGATGGGCGAGTTTCATCCGGCTGCTTCCAGGACCCCCCAGAGGCGATGGGCCAACACCCAAAACCCATCTGCCCTCCTCGGGATCCCATCGTCAGCTGGGCTCGGCGCGAGCCTGGCTCCAGTCTCCCCAGCCGCTGCGCAGCTCTGAACATCGAGATTTTCATGCTGAGTGAAATTAATCAGAAGGAAAAGTACAGGTAGAGAATGACTACATTCATTAATGGAATATAAATATATAACAGTATTCTACTAATTGTGGGAAATTAACGCCAGACTAGAACTGAGCATTGAATGTACATAAAGGGATTTACATGATAAACCCTAAATGTCTATAGGGCAAGTACAATATATAAGAGAAGAGAGGGGGAATGGAGAGAGGGGGAGAGATAGATGGATAGATGGGTGGGTGGGTGGATGGATGGATGGATGGATGGATGGATGGATGGATGGATGGATGGATGGATGGATGGATGGATGGATGGATGGATGGATGGATGGATGGATGGATGGATGGATGGATGGATGGATGGATGGATGGATGGATGGATGGATGGATGGATGGATGGATGGATGGATGGATGGATGGATGGATGGATGGATGGATGGATGGATGGATGGATGGATGGATGGATGGATGGATGGATGGATGGATGGATGGATGGATGGATGGATGGATAAGTGCCTGCTATAGAGGCAGACCCGGGGAGGGGTTGGAATTTGGGGACATTGGTGGTGGGAATAGGGCACTGCTGGAGGGACAGTTGTTGGAACAATGTATGACTGAAACCCAGTCATGAACATCCTTGTAATTGTATACCAAATGGTGGTACAATAATCACTTGCCACCTTCTATCACTTATCTTCCCATTAATCGATTTGCTCGAGCAGGCACCAGTAACATCTCCATTTGTTGGGAATGAGGTCCATAATTGTTACTGTTTTTGGCATATCAAATACACCATGGGTAGCTTGCCAGCCTCTGACGTGGCTCTGGGTTCATCCCAGGGGGCCCCGTCTTTTTCTGTGTCAGACCATCAGCCAGCCAGGGCCCACGGGGCAGAGCCCTGGGTGTAGACAAGCCTGTCTCCTGTCTGCCACCTGCCAACGCAGCTGGGCACCACATCCACACCTGCAACACCTCGACGGGCAGGGATAAAGATACAGATACAATAAAATAAAAAAAAATAATAAAAAGGTTAAAAAAATAAAAATGAAAATTGCAGGATATGTTTTAGACCTGGGGTTGATATTTGTGAAAGAAGAGCAACTTAAAAATATATTAGATATAGCATGGAGAACAGAGAGCATTAGATTATCTTTATACACTGAGTTATATGGATAAAATAAGAAGCATTATCTACATGAAGAAGTTCTGACTTGTGTTTTGATAATGAAACATTTCGATAAGGATTGAATATTGGGAGCTTCTCATAGCCAATCATAAATCTCAGAGAGCATCTGAGAGCACTTGGTCTTGAGCTAATATGCCAATCTTACAGAAATATCATCTTCTCTGTTTTTCTCATTTTGGAGTGTGACTGTTATATCAAATATTAAAAATTCCACAGAGTCAGTTCTGATTTTCACTCCTTATAATATTATACACACACACACACACACACACACACACACACACACACACACACACACACACACACATATATATATATATATATATATATATATATATATTATGCTGTTTGGATGCTAGAGCAATAGTAGAGTGAGTAGGGATTTTGCTTTGAATGTGAATAATGTGTGTTCAATCCAGGCATCCTCAGGGCTCCATCAGGAGTGATTCCTGAGTGCAGAGCCAGGAGTAACCCCTGAGCATTGCCGGGTGTGACACAAAAATCCAAAACAAATTTATGCGGTTTATTTTTATTCCTTGACAGCTTCTACCCCCTTTTAAAAATAGAATCTAGCTTTATCCGTACCCCAACCCTCCTAACATTTTCACTTCTCACAGATGTCATTGGGAAGCCTTAGACTTACTCAGTTTTTTCCCCCTGTATTTGCCTCATGTTACTTTCAGAAAGTTATTTTTTAGAGATTTGCTTCTTTCATAATGATGCTTTCAGAATGATACTTATTTCCTTTTCAGTTCTATAATCTTAGTTCACCCAAACCATCAGGGTTTGGTCATTCTCTGCTATTTTTAGCAGTTCCCCAGTCAGAAAAACATAACAAGACACATACTGACGGTACAGATTAAGCTCTTCTACTGAAATAACCCATCCAGAAATCCAAAAAAATGTTAGCAGGTAAGGTACAATGCCCTCTCAGTTCAGTAGAAACCCTTCTTATTAGGATGTACAATTTGACTTGTCTTGAATTTATTATACCAGGGAAGAGAGGACTGACAAATTTGTTGGCAAATGGTTGGCCAGATGGTAGCTAGTGGAGAGTGTGTTACAAAATAAAAATATCTAGACCATGACAGGGGGTGGTTTATTTTTCATACCTGCCTCATTTACTAAAGGCTTGTTCATGTTATTTCTCTCACCCATATAGCAAATCCTTATTTATAAGGAGCGTGGTTTGTACAGGTTCTCAGATTTTGATTAAATGTAAATTGGGATGTGTAATTTCTAGTAATTGTGTACCCTCTGGGGGATATTAGTGGACCAAAGAGATATTATCTTGGGGATGGAGTAAACTCTTTTACAAATACTACAAACTATGCAGCTTTTTTGCTCCCATGGTCCTCATTACAGTGATTTGTAGCATAATAAAAAATCTAATACACTGAGTTAAGAAAAGTGCTTCTTAAGTTAACCTATTTTAAAATCACTTGAGCATTGGAAGCTATATTTGTTAACTTTTGTGTATTGTCTATCCTCTGATCTATGGTAGCTATTTTGAACATATGTGCTTAGAGAAATGCTGACTCAATTTTCTGTTTAAAAGGTTTTCTTCTTTGGCAGAAGGGTAAATGGGACATGCACATTGTTGCAGATGTCCTGATAAATTGAGGAGCAAGGGAGGTAGCCTTGGAAAAACAGTGCCTCCCCCTCTTCTGCTAGACACACCTCCACATGTTCACGTGGGGGAAAGCCTGGCATGGGTATCACTGTATCACTGTCTTCCCATTCATCATCGATCTGCTCCAGTGGGCACCAGTAACATCTCCATATGACCTGTCTCATGCAAGTAGAGCCCAAGGGCACCTGCTTGCTCCACGAACATAAAGAGCCTCAAACCATTCCATCAAATCATGGGAATGAGGTCTATAACAGTTACTGGTATTTGGCATATCAAATACGACACGGGTAGCTTGCTAGGCTCTGCCGTGTGGGTAGCATACTCTTGTAGTCATCTAAAAATCCAGCATTTATTGATGAACTGCGCCGCTTATGGCGGCCCGAGCCGGGCTGTGATAGGCTGGTCTGCTGGGTGGAGTTCTGACGAGGGGGAAATCGGATGCGGAAAGCGGAGGCCCCTCATGGAGTGGGGGTTGTCTCGCTTGTTGTGAGGCTCTACTGGGGTGGCGGGCCAGGCTGGCATGAGTTGCAGCATGGAACAGTTACAGGACTTAGTGGGAAAACTTAAAGATGCTTGAAAAGTCTGGAAAGAGCGACTCAGTTGTAACCTGGGGACAAGAATCTGGCATGGGTCAGGACTAGTAAAGTCTGTTCCGAGCGCTATGGAGCATAGATACTCTCTGTCCTGCAGCTCTACAAGGCAGCCCCCAGGCTTTGCCTGAAGCCCACTTGTTCTAGAAGGTGTGGGAATGGGTCCTCAACACCCCATTTCTTGGGAGCCATGAGTTTGAGCTGGACTTGCTCTTTGCAGGAAAGGAAAGTCACTCTTCAGGCCTGTGCAGACTTTTTTGGATGCATCACCTTCCCTCAGAGAGAAGAATTTTAGGAAGAAAAAATAATGAAGTGAAATAGTTTTTATTGAAAGAAATTTAGAGAAATGTGAGGGAAAGATGGATACACATTCAAGAGAGAACTCAGGCTTCTCTCCAGTGGAAAAGCTAAGAATGGCTTTAGTGAGAAGCTATTCCTCATGCAATTCCTCCATATTGTCCTGAACTGGAGCTTTTAGCATACATGAAAGTTAACTTGGTATAATCAGAGAGAAAGCTTTGTACTAATGGTCCTTTTATATTCCTGTCTCCACCTGGAGCTTTCCTTGCAGCTTCTCCTTTTTCTGAGGGTTTCACTCTTCTCTGAGTAAAGCCTCAGTGTCCAGTTCTCCAAAGAGCTCAGGATTTGAGCCCAGAGTATCCTGGTCTTCGTAGCTTTGGATAACTTCAAGGCTGGGCAGTTTCTTCTTAAAGTACATTTCCAAAAAAGCTCACTATCAGCTCCCCATTATTAATCTGCCAGCAGCAACAGCACACATCCTGGAACCATGACATACGGGTGAAAGAAAACATGACTCATTCAGTTCTCAGAATTTCTTGCCATTTACGAATTGTTTCTGTCAAGTTACTCTAGCACTACAGGAATTGATTCCTATTAAGCAATGTGCTGATTCTAATCTACCCCCACGAAGGTCAGTCTCTTTGTTTATGGTGGTTGTTTTGTTTGTTATAAGAATTTCTTTAAGGTATAGGAAGAAAATATTGATGCAAATATAAGTATAGTAATCTACTAGTACTTTTAAACACATAGCCAGGAGGTGAAATGATGGCTGCCTATCCCGGATAGTACAGTGAACTGGGTGCTTGTTTTGCAAGGGTTTGATCCTTAGTACCTCATTTGCTCCCTTGAGCACTGCTAGGTGTGACCTCTAAACACTAGTTTAAAAAAAAGTGGAAATTTTGTCTTGCATCTATGAGTAAGTATGTGATCAATTCTAGTTAGTGTAGGGGTTAGTTCTCTCTCTCTCTGTCTCTCTCACTTTCTCTTTCTCTCTTTCTGTCTTTCTCTCCCCTCTGATATCCTCTATCCTCTGAAATCTCTCTCTCTAGTGTGTGTGTATGTGTGTGTGTGTGTGTGTGTGTGTGTGTGAGCGTGTGTGTGGCGTAGGTTCCCAAGCATTTCAGAGAAGCAGTGATAGGATTTGAGTACAATTACCAAATACTAAAGTGGATTTCCAATTCTGGAAACTGACTTTCTTTTATTTTTGACCCACACCTCACTGTGCTCAGGCTTGCTCCTAGCTCTGTGCTTAGGGATCACTCCTGGCTCAAAGAGGCACACGGAATGCTGGGGAACAAGCAAAGGTTCACCATAGGAACTGATTTTCAATGGAATTACCCTTTCCACCAGAAAAGCTCACTCTGAATGGGCATTTACACATATGAAAACCTATGGAAACATGGGAACTTGTAGATAGGGTAAGTAAACAAAGTCATCAAAACAGGATAGATAGGTAGTAACCAAAATCATCAAAACAGAATAGATAGGGTGACCGGGAATGGCCGCGGGGTCCCCCGACAGTGTTAGGACAGAAGTTCTCTTCTACCTCCGAGGACGCCGGGAGAACAGATGAAAACTCACGAGTTCGGTGCAGTTCCAAAAATGGCTTTTAATAGTACAAAAGCTCTTCCACAGCAATCCAATATAATGAACAAACTTTAGCTCTGGTCCGAACTTAGACCATACAAAAGAGCCTAAATCTCCCACCAAAGAGAAAGGATCTCACCCGAGCTGAGTCCTACCCAGAAGAAGGAGCAAAAGGCCAAAGAGCAAAAGGCCAAAAGCCAAAAGCCAAAAGCCACAGGAGCCAAAAAGCTGAAGGCTGAGGAACCAAAAAGGCAAAAGGTGAAGGGGCCTCAAGTCAGCCCCTTATATACACCAAAGTAATCCAACCGGGAGGGGCATGTCAACAAAGATCTCTAAACAGAGTGTAGTGCCACACCTTATTGCAGGTATAAACAAAGGTTTATACCTTATAATCCCAAGATTATCTCTTATGTAAAACACTGGAGAGAGAGGGGGCTGATATAAAGTAATACATGTTAACTTCATGAGCTTCATGTAATCTAGATGGTACCCACAAGGTCCTTCTTATTATTATCTGCACCAAGGTGATTCTGAGTATCTTGTTCTCGTGTACTGAAAGGGTCACACTTGCCTGCTTAGAGCAAACTAGTATGATCCTTCCTATAGTCTTCCTATGTCTCAGCGTAGCCAGGGTGGTAGTCTCCTGGTAAATTCTAACTGTCCCACGCTGGGTGCAGTGGGTATAAAGAGGAGCTGTGCCCAATCTAGAAGACATAGAAGTCTTAGTAGATGTATAAGTCAGAAGTTATTCAATCAAGGTGACTTCTGTAACTGCCACACCCTCTAGCAGTGTTTACATAGAAGAGAAGTCTCATTAGAATGAACCCTGACTTAAGTAGATTAAGCTGGGAGTGGACAAAACAACAAAACTCCCAGAATAGCTAAACCTGTCCTCCAACAATAGGGTAGTAACCAAAGTCATAAAAACAGGAACCAGTGAAATAGTATGGCATGTAGGACACTTACCTTGCATGAAACTTTCTGACTTAGATCTCTAGCACTCCATATGGTCCCCAAGCTTTGCTAGGAGTGCCTGTTCCCTGAATGCAGAGCCAGGAGTAAGCCCTGAGCATCACCGGATGTGGCCCCCAAACTGAATGAAATAAGAAGTCAAAGGACATGGAACCATAATATATGGATATTTACACAAATGTATGTGCCTAAATATATATTAGTGTGTGTACATTGCATAGACTAATGCTTTCTTTGGAAATATTTGCATGCATTCCAAAAACAATCTAATCAATATAATCTGATAATTAAAATAGTATATTCAATAAGTTTTAAAAAATTCAGTGTAATTAAGTAATTAAAAAACTGGAATTATGAAAAATTAAGAAAAGCTTTAAAAATAGAGGTCAGAGAGGAAAGAGAAAACCGTCTTTCTTTGTCACTGAAATATTTGTTCATGTATTTGTTTTGCTTTTAAAATCAAAACTAACTGATATTATTCTTTTTTTTTTTTTTTTTTGCTTTTTGGGTCACACCCAGCAATGCTCAGGGGTTACTCCTGGCTCTGCACTCAGGAATTACTCCTTCGGTGCTGGGGGACCATATGGGATGCTGGGGATTGAACCCGGGCCAGCATGGGCCAGCTGCGTGCAAGGCAAACGCCCTACCCGCTGGGCTATCGCATGGGCCCCAAACTGATATTATTCTTAACTGGAATATAAAACTTATCAGTTGTTTGGCACCATATACAAATGAGCTATTCCTCGAGTAATCTGAAGCATGGAGCCTTGTGGGAGATGTGAATAACAAGTTGTTTATATAGCAGAGGAAGTCCATAATGAGCTGTTTTAGTGTTGCATGCGTTAGTGAGAATACTCTTGAAGTTCCCATAAAACATTTTGTGAATTAAGCTAAAATGTCAATGATTTCCCAAACAAAGAAAGATGTATTTTCTATCTAATTACATTTTGGAATCATTAAATACACGCAATTTGTTTTTTAGGATTACTATTTCCGCTGGGGATTTTTAAGAATTAATGAGAAAAAGCTGTGAAGTTCTTTCAGTGACTGATATTAAAAAATAATAGGGACCGAGTTTGGGTGTACACTTAGTTTCCACTGACTTATTTGGGGATTGAATAGAGATCTGGGGAGAGTGGTGGGGTTAGTAATAATTTTGTTTGTAGGCCCCTACAGTTTTGATTTACCTTACAGCGGGATGTCATCCTCTCCATTAAACCCCCTGCAACTCACACTGGCCCGAGGCTTAGAGTAGAAGGCAAGAGTTTCTCTTTATTGTTCAAAGTAAAAATTTATCATTCCATATAATGTATATTTTATTCCAGTTAATTGAAATACTTCTGTGGATAATTAGAAGACATTTTCTCATAGAATGTGGAGAATAAAAGACAAAATAGTAAGGAATACACACATAATAGGGGTGTTTATTTGTGTGTGTATGTGTGTGTATCTATATATATATGCTGCTGATGTGACCAGTGATGTAGCTCAGTGGCAGAGCATTTTCCTGGCATGTGTAAGAAAATGGGTTCAAGTGTGCGAACAATTGTCGAAAGTACTAATACCAACCTAGAACTTAGCATTAAATACAGGCAAAAGATACACATGACAACCTTTTAATGTATGTACTGTAATCCACAATCTAGAAGGGAAGGAAAAGAGAAAGAGATAGAGAGAAAGGGAAAGAAATAAAGAACCAGCCATGGAGGCAGGCTAGGGGCAGGGAAGGGAATCGGGGACATTGGTGGTGGGAAATGGGTGCTGGTGGAGGGATGGGTGCTGGAACACTGTATGACCGAAACCTAAATATGAACATCTTTGTAATTGTATATTCAAGGTGCTATAATAAAATACTTAAAAAAGAGAAAATGGGTTCAATGCCTGGCACTACATGTAATATATAAATATATAATATTTGATTTTCATAAATTAATTTATAAAACTGGAGTTCTATAAAAATACAGAAATTAAAATTTCTAAAAAATTTATAGAACTTGAGGAATTCTATAAAAATATCACACCTTTTACAAGATCATAGTCAGTGATTTTAATGCCAAGATAGAACCAAGAAGATCAGTCGAAGAACTCCACATTGGGACACATGGCCTAGAATGGAATGAACAGGGTGATAGACTATCTGAGTTCATCATGTCCACCAAGGCCATTCATGGAACTCACAGTTCCAGAAGACTGAATCAAAACATTGGACGTGAGGATCTACTGGTGGACAGTTCCACAATGAAATTGACCACACATCTTCAATCGAAGGTTTTGCCTGACCCATGTTGCTGTTGTCCCAAAATCCAAACAGGATCAGACCACCGTCTCCGTGCATAATTCTACTTCACGCAACGGGGAGAAAAGGCTGCAAAGTTTAAGAAGAGAACTCCCCAGAGTATGCAGAGCTGCACAAGCGGCTGGGGAGACTGGAGCCCGGCTCGCGCCGAGCCCAGCTGGACGATGGGATCCCGAGGAGGGCAGATGGGTTTGGGGGTTGGCCCATCGCCCTCTGGGGGTCCCGGAAGCAGCCAGATGAAACCCGCCCATCACACTAGCCACCATCTTCACTGTCCGGACGCTGAGAAACTGACCCACCGACCAGATCAACTGAGCAAGACCAGTTCGAGACCAGGTAGGCGGCTCCCAGAAGCGGGAATCACTGGGAATTCGCCAGATGGAGTCAGGGTTAAGCCACTCCCCCTCCTCCATTTTGCCGAGCCTGGTGGACCCGCCCAGGAACTGCCCGGGAACCAGTATGCAGAGCTGCGCAAGCGGCTGGGGAGACTGGAGCCCCGCTCGCGCCGAGCCCAGCTGACGATGGGATCCCGAGGAGGGCAGATGGGTTTTGGGGGTTGGCCCATCGCCTCTGGGGGTCCCGGAAGCAGCCGGATGAAACTCGCCCATCACACTAGCCACCATCTTCACTGTCCGGACGCTGAGAAACCGACCCACGACCAGATCAACTGAGCAAGACCAGTTCGAGCCCAGGTAGGCGGCCCCCAGAAGCGGGAATCACTGTGAAACAGTAATGTCATTTAATGCACTGTATTCCACGAAGAGCAGGAAGGTTTGTCGGGAAGGAGATATAGAGAAGAAGGAGATGACATACAGAATCTGCCGGGTGGTTGGGGTGCGGGAGGGGGAGGGAGGTGGGGACGTTGGTGATGGTAGATGGGTTTGGGTGGAGGGATGGGTGTTGGAACACTGTGGATCCAAAACTCTACATGAGCATCTTTCAATTGTATGTCTAAAATGGTGTAATGATATTTGGGGGAAAATAATAAAATTAAAAAAAAAAAAAAAAAAAAGAAGAGAACTCCCAGAACTACCACCAACTGGGAACTCTTTGGCACCATTGCAGCAACATGGGAAGATACCATCATTGACGACATTGATGAAGAATACAACCAACAGGTTCAGCACCTACATGATTGTGCGAAAAATGCTGAGAGAGAGAAAACCACAGAAGGACGCCTGTCTTCAAAAACTCGAGCCCATTCACCAATGTGGCAAGGCGCAAGCCTCAGGCAAGCAAATCCTAACATCCAAGCTTGCAAAGCAGTGCAGATAAGTGATAAAGGAAGACCTCAAAGGGAGAAGAGGATAAGTACTGGAAGATGCAGTAGAAACGAGGAAAAGCATTCACAATGCCCGCCTGTCCTTCACCAACTATAAGACCAAGATGACTGCCCTCCGACATCCTGGTGGATCTACCACATCTTCCAGAAAGGCAATGGAGAAGAATATACATGACTTCGACTCAGATCACTTTGATAGCCCCGTCCACCTGCCCACATACCAAATTCAGCAGAATGGGTATGTCGTTCCCAACATTCACCCTTCGGAATCCGACATGGCATTTCGTTGGTAAAGAAGGGAACTGCAACAGGCCCAGACAAGATCAGACTTGGACACCTGAAGAATCTGCCATCAGTACTCATCAATACACTGGCTCGACATTTCATACACTACCTGTCTGAATGCTAGGTGCCCTCCCAGTAGAAAACCAGCAGGACAGTTCTACTGTTTAAGAAGGGAGACATTCCACAACATCTGCAACTATCGCCCCATCTGCCTGTTGTCCGTCATCTACAAGCTGTTCACTCGAGTCATCTTGAACAGGATTGGCAGAACATTAGATGAAGGACAACCATGTTAGCAAACTGGCTTCCAAAAAGGATTCAGCACAATCAACCATCACACAGTAACCAAGCTCTTTGAGGTTTGTAGGGAGTTCAAGATGTCACTCTGTTTCACGTTCATTGATTTAAAGAAAGCCTTTTGATTCTGTGGAGACTGAAGCAGTCATCAAAGCCCTAGCCAAACAGGGCATTCAAACCCAATACATCAATACATCTTCCAATACATCTTCATGAGCTGTATTACGGATTCACCACCAGGATCTCATCATTCTACAAGGAAGTGATCATGGATATCAAAAGAAAGGTTCAACAGGGTGATACCATTTCACCAAAACTCTTCAGCACCACCCTCGAGAACATCATGCGACAATTATATTCTAATTGAAGGAATGGGGAGTGAATATAGATGGTCGGCAACTACACCACCTCCGCTCGCTGATGACATCGTTCTAATAACACCAAACATTAGCCAAGAGGCACAAATGTTGGCTGACTTCGACCAAGAATGTGGAAAGATAGGTCTACAGCTGAATATCAGCAAAACTCTGTTCATGAGAAATGAACTAGTTCCAGAGGCCCCATTCACTCTCAATGGAACAAACATCTCTGAATGCAACAGTTATGTGTACCTAGGTTGAGAAGTCAATATGATAAATAACCTACAACCTGAGATGCACAGGAGGAAGAGAGCGGCATAGAATGCCTTCAAAAGCATTGAAGAAATAGCGAAAAGAACAAAGAACCTCCAGCTCCCAGCACATCTCTTCAATCCACCATTCTCCCTGCATTAACATATGCCTCAGAGACCTGCCCCTATGAAACAGGATGAGAATGCTATTCATGTCTCCCAGAGAGGAATTGAAAGAGCTATGCCTGGAATATCATGCCTCTCACTCAAGTGAGAGAAGGAATCTGGAGTTCCAACCTCTGTCGATGTTCCAGAGTCAAGGATGCTGTCTTGTTTGCCAAAGCATCAAAAATCAGGTGGGCTGGACATGTAATGTGACTTGGAGATGACTTCTGTACTAGAGCTGTTACTGACTGGATTCCACGGGATGTCAAAAGATCACGTGGCCACCCACCTACAAGATGGTCAGACTTCTTTGTCAAGACCCTGAAGGAATGGTTTGAGGCTCTTTTTATTCCTGAAGCAACCAGATGCCATTGGGCTATACTGATATGTGATAGGGTCAAATGGAGATGTTACTGGCACCCGCTCGAGCAAATCAATGAATAACAGGATATCATGTGATCAAGTGATCAAGAATGTGTGTTGGTTTTATATATATATATATATATATATATATATATTTCATTAAGTGCTGTCATTCATATGTGCAGAAGTTTAATAAAGAATTCCTGGATCTTTGTAAAATTAATGAAGATATTAATGATATTAATAATTAATGTAGTGATTGTATAGAAAAACCTGTAGACTAATCTATCTTTTCATCTCAACACTCTCTTATCACTTGGCATGTTATTCACTACCCAGTAAGAAATATAATTATACCATTTGAAATACCATAAAACACAAAACACTATAGATTTTCTATACAGCAATGGTTGTATAAAAATATAACAATTGGGGCCCGAGTGATAGTCCAGCGTATAGGGCATTTGCTTGCATGTGGCTGGACCCAGGTTCCATCCCCAGCATCCCATATGGTCCCCTAGGCACTGCCAGGAGTAATTCCTGAGAGCAGAGCCAGGAGTAACCTCTGAGCATATGCCAGGTGTGACCCCCAAAAAGCAATATATATGTATATATGTATATGTTATATATATATATACATATATATATATATATAAAACATTTGCTTCCAATAGCTCTACATGCAGGCTAATAGAACATATAGCATCAAGAGAGAAATAAAATAAAGAGAGCATGATATAGCTCACTTATAAACTACCACTTCTAGGTCAGCTTGTATTTTTTTCTACTATTACCACTATTTTATTCATTTAAAGCTTCTGCCAAAATGACAGACTAACTGAAAAGGTAATATTATTCATGACACACTATGCAGTTTTCTATTACAAATATGTTATAATATATTTTTCTTTTGGGTCACACCAAAGAGAGAGGATCTCACCTGAGCTGAGTCCTACACAGAAGATGGAGCAAAAGGCCAAAGAGCAGAAAGCCAAAAGCCAAAGCCACAAGGCTGAGGAGCCAAAAGCCACAGGAGCCAGAAGCCGAAAGCTAAAAGGCCCAAAGCCCTTTTTAGCTCTCTTTGGTGGGAGACTTAGACTCTTTTGTATGGTCTAAATTCAGACAAGAGCTAGAGTTTGTTCATTATATTGGATTGCTGTGGAAAGCTTTTGTACTATTAAAAGCCATTTTTGGAACTGCACCGGATTAGTAGAGTTTTCATCTGTTCTCCGGGCGTCCTCAGATGTAGAAGAGAACTTCTGTCCTGACACTGTTGGGGACCCCAGCGGCGTTCCCCGACATCTGGCGCCCCTGGGTGGGCATCCCCACATCTGGAGGTCCCACCAAGTTGCTGATGAACTTTTCCTGAAGCTGGGAGAAGAACTACAACCATTGGGCACAGCTCCTCTTTATACCCACTGCACCCAGCGTGGGATAGTTAGAATTTACCAGGAGACTACCATCCTGGCTACATTGAGACTATAGGAAGACTATAGGAGGGATCATACTTGTTTGCTCTAAGCAGGATATGGCTCAAGACTTCCCTCTCCTCACAGCTCCACCCAGCAGACCAGACTATCACAGCCCGGATCATCGACACCCACCTGCAGCAGTTTTTTTTTTCAATCCGGCCCAGGTATGCTGAACCAGAGACTCTCAGACATGGGGCAGAGCCGCTACTTGCTCTCCCTGTGCCCAGCCGCTCATGAGGTGCCCAGGAGGCATGTCGGGTTCTAGCCCTGGCCTGCCACCCCAGCAGAGCCTCACAACAAGCCAGTTGACCACCCCTGAATCCATGGGGGCCACCATTTTCCACATCCGGACTTCCCTCTCATCACAACTCCACCCAGCAGACCAGACTATCACAGCCCGGCTTGCACGGCCGCTAGCAGCCGCAGGGTTCTTCAATAAATGCTTTATTTAGAGGAGACAACAAGAGTATGCCACCCGCACGGCAAGCCTGGCAAGCTGCTCATGTCGTATTTGATATGCCAAATACCAGTAACATTTATGTTAGGTCATTCCCATGACCTAATATAATGGTTTCAGGCTCTTTATGTTCCTGGAGCAAGCGGATGCCTTTGGGTTCTACTAGCATGAGACAGGACATATGGAGATATTACTGATGCCTGCTCTAGCAAATAGATGATGAACGGGAAGATAGTGATAGTGATTTGCTTGATATTAATTTGTAATGTAGAAACAAATGCAATATTTTGTTCTATGGCAATATAATAGTAATATAAGATATATACCTCAGATCCTCAATATATGTATATATATATATATATATATATATATATATGTATATATATATATATATATATATATATATTTGCTTTTTTGGGTCACACCCGGCAATGCTCAGGGGTTTCTCCTGGCTCTGCACTCAGGTATCACTCCTGGCGGTGCTCGGGGGGACCATATGCCGGGATCGAACCCGGCCGGCACAGGCCGGCCACGTGCAAGGCAAACACCCTACCCGCTGGGCTATCACTCCGGCCCAGATCCTCAATATTTTTGAACTTCTGATTCCTGAATCTGGATAACATAGTATCTAAAACAAACCAATATCCTGCAAGACTAAAAGTTTAAGTCAGTAAAGTTAGACAAGATTTACACAAAGTTTAGTATCCACATTGATAATAGCTTAAAAGGGATTGTTGTGATAATAAGGCAATTATGATAATAGCATCTTACATTTAGGATTTTAGAGTTTGCAGAGCAATTCACATAAATGACCCATTCCTGCTCTCAGAAATAGCTCTCTATATATTTGATGGTTATAATTTCACTTTCAAAGATAAATAAAGCAGGTAGGAGAAACATAAATTTAGGTTCAAACTCATCCTCTATTAAGTAGTAATACAGATCTCGAACTTTTGCCTTCTGTCTCCATAATCCACTCCTAGCACATTTCTACTTCATTTTAATTTAATGTTGGGATCATTCTGTGATTGTATGATCCCAAAAGAATAATTTTAAAATGCTAAGGGTTAGAGACTAGAGTGATAGTTTAGTGGGTAGGATGTTTGCCTTGCATGTGAACAATGTAGGTTCAATCCCAAGCATCCATATGGTCTCCTGAGTACCACCAGGTGAATTCCTAAGTTCAGAGCTAGGAGTATCCCCATTAGCACTGCAGATGTGAACCCTGAAAAAAAATTAAATGCTATGAGTCAAACAGGTATTACAAGTATTATAATGCTTGCCTTGCATGCCACTAATCCCAGTTCGATCCCTGGCACAGCATAAGGTCCCCTGAGTATGCCCAGGGATCCCTCCTGAGTAAACAGTCAGAAATAGCTCTGAAAACTGCTGGTGTAGCCCCCAAAGCAAGTAAGCTAATAAACTGCTAGATATTACTGATATCTTATAAATTACAACTAAAACATCTCTGACAATGTACTAGCTTACTTAAGTCAAAATGGCTGAGAATTAAACAACCTGACTCAATATTACCTGGCTTTATTACAGACCACAACATTATTGAATAAACACTTTAATTCACTATCAATAGTGTCCATACTAAAGAAAGAAACTCACAATGATAGTCATAATATTTCCCATTGACTATAAAACTAAAGTTCTCTGAAGACGCAATAAAAATTGGATCACATCGCTCTCATTTTTTCCTGCTAGTAGAGTTGTTCTAAAATATTCAGGATGCTGATATGCCTCAACTTGCAGAAAGCATTGGAAGTAATTTCCTGTATATAGCATGTGGCAGATTATCTCGCTTACAACATCAAAATAATGTAGCATCCCATTCTCGAGCTAAAATAGACCTGAGAGACCCTGTGGTTTTTAGCAGAAGGGATTGAAAATAACCCACAGAGCACACCTCAGAATAACAAAATAGTAGTGTTTTTTAAAAATCTTTCTAAAAACATTAAATTCTTTGACTCCTGATCAATTAATAGATAAAGATTCATTAAAGATACATTTTTTAAATTTCCTCTTAATATTTTTTATATTTCATTCTTCAAATATTTATTAGTAAAAACAAATAGTAGATAAATGGTTTTCTAAGTTTGTTCATAATAAAATTAAAAAACACATTTTCATAAATGAAAATTGGTATTACAAATACAGTCAGTTATTTTTACTTTTACAAATTGTAGAAGTTTACATTGCTGAATGGTTTCATATGCCTCATACAAACCAAAAATTTAAATAAAGATTTCTGCTTACATAGCACTTTTGAGTCACAAAATTTTGCATTTTTCTGAATATTTTAAAATCCAAGATACTTGTACAAAATATCTGCATTTTTAAGACTTCATCTATTCCTCATTCTTCTGTATTCAAAATGATATTTCTTTAGAGTACCATAATCTTCTATAATATCAAAATGTTACAAAGGACTATAATGTTTTTTGAGTGTGCAATAAGGACAGGCTGTAAATACGCTCTCTCATTTTCTTAAAAAGCTTCAATTTCAATTGAATTTAACAGAATTGAACCCATAACTAACAGTTGATTTGTTTTCAGTGATATACAACACAGTATGCACTTAGAAAGTTAATTTTATTGAATTAATAATGATATCATTTGGCATCTTAGAAAAGCCTTAATTGTTGGTATTTTAACACAGTTATTTTATATAGCAGAAAGTAGGAATTTATTTAACTTAGAAAAACAAGTTTTGTTGAAGATGTCTTTTAAATACTTTAAAACATCATAAACTTAGTTAATTGCAATTTTGAGCACGTGAATTAGATTGTATTTTTCTGCAAATAATTGTAAAACACACAACAGATAACATCAGTACAAGTTTAAAAATGCTTCAGTGTCTCTACCATCGCAAACACAAAGTTTGAGTTCTGTCCGACTGGCATAAAGCCCCTGCATACGTGGGTCTTTGGGTATCTAACATCACTTCTCACTTCTGTACTTCAGTTCCTTCCCCTAAGCACACACTGACTTAGCTGTTGCTTGTTTTTCTCAGACTATTCATTCTATCACATCCGCTTTAATATCTTTTAAAGCATTTGTGACTTAAGAAAGTTTTCTGCCCTTAGCTTGACTTTGGTCAATTGGAAAACACCTTGTAAACTATGGAAGTATTTCTTGAAGAATTTACAACTTCTCTCTTGGAGTATTTCTTAATAATTTAGCAGAATACATTATTCCCTCTTCTGAATTCACAGAACTTTTTCAACAATAACATTTAGCAAATGGATTTTAATTTTTTTTCTGTGTCTTTAGGACAAAATAAATTTAAAAATAATGAAAAGCATTGACTAGTTGAAAAACAAAGAAATAAAAACGATGAATTATTTATGCTGGAGAGATAATATGGGGATTTAGTCACTTTTCTCCCAGTATCTCTCAGTATCATCCCAGGTTTGATGCCCAGAACTATATATGGTTCCTTAAGCACCGCAAGGAGTGATTCCTGAGCACAGAGCCAGGAATAAACCCAGAGAGAGCTGGATGACCCAAATTCCCCTTAAAAGAAAGGAAAAAATAGCATATTTAACTTTAAGACCAACAACATTAGTTTATTCTATCTGGAGATCAGATCTGTGATACAAATTCTGAAACAGAGAACTAACTCTTTGTAAATTTGTGCATTGATTATGTAACAAAATACTGAATTGATATACCATGTAGAATAAAAAGTAATGTCCTCAAAATGCTATACATGATCAAAGCTTCAATTAGTGAACTCATTTGCTATGCATGATTAGCATTCCATTTGTCAGAGAAATTTCATAGTTTTACCTTTATATTATTTATTTCTCAGGTAATTGTTGCAGGACTCCTCTAAGAGCCCCCCTTTCTCTACCCTATGGAGGTTTTTCCAGGTGGATCTTGGCTCAAGACATTAGCATATAAAAAGACATTGGGTGAGGTGCTGGAAGAAATTATCTGAAGGCATTTGACCCTTCCTGCCAGGGGAAGTTACATTTGGCTTGCAGCTCCTCCCAGCTCTGCTGGGAGGCTTTGAATTCGCTCTGGGTCCTTGTACATTTCTATAGAGCTATTTTCCTGTTTTCATCTCTAGATAGCCCAGCCCAAAATGGGCTGGGCTGGGAAGTTTGGGCGGATTTCTGGCTATAAGATAAGCTGCAGGAAGAAAGAAGCTCTCTTTTTCCCCTTTTGCCATTTCCGGCTTCCCTTGATGTTTTTGCTTCTCCGTCCTCTCCATTCTCTGTTGGGCCTCAACACGTGGTGGCAGCCATCTTGGCCTGCACCTGGCTGGGGCCTCGCTGGGAACCCAGAGTCCGGAGGTTTTCCCTACTCTTGGATTGTATATTGGAACCTGTGATAGTAAAGCTCTTTTAAAACTGCATCGGATTCCTGAGTTTTCATCCATTCCTCGCCAACTTCGGAGGTAGAAAGAAACTCACTTCCCAGCACTGTTGGGGACCCCTGGCAGCACTCCCGACAGGTAATAGTACCAAAATGTAGAGAGATGGTTACAATAAAATTTAAAACTAGGACTCAATCTTTGATATGTCTATCTTGATATAAAATTTTTGTTGTTACATTGGAAGTCAGAGATAAATTATGAAGGACATCAACTATTGTTTATATCATAAAATTTGCTCAAAGGATATTGCATTATATAAAAGAATTTAACCAACATTTTCTTCCTAAGTCATATAGTTCTTTAAATATTCTCAGAGGTAAAAAAGCAGCAAGATAAAAAGTCTTCATTTACACCTGATTACAGAATTACCTCAAACAAATCTATTAGTCCTTAAACATGTCATGAAAAACATACAAGACATTTTCTTTTCTCTCCTTTGCCAGGCTCATAGAAATATTAATTAAAAATACTGAGTTCATTTTCATGAAATGGGAATTGGGATTAAACTTTTACAGTAACTACAAACTTTAAAATGCTCTATTTTGTGTTGCAAAACAAAATGTAGGTACAAATATGGGAACTTGAATCTTAATGCTTACTTACAACTTTATTCAGGTGAATATTTCTTCTAAATAACTTGCACTTAGACAAACTTTCTAAAGTTCATCTCAAATTTATGCATATCTGACATATATAAACAGACACAATAGCTGCCATTAGATGACAACCTTAAACATCACTCAGAAATTCCCTGCACACAAATATCCTTCAGGCAGATTAAATGGCTTTTTGTAGAATTTCTTTTCTACCAGGAAAATGACAGAGCTTATTTTTCCACATTACTCTCAGAGAATGGATGTGTGAAGAACTCCAAAATAGCATGTTCCTCCATGGTTTTCAAAATGAAGTCCCATAACAATAAGAAACCTGTTACAAATGCAAATTGTTGAAATTCCCCAAAGTTACTTAATTAGAACCTGGTCATTTAACAATAATTTACAGGTCATTCTGACACACAGAGTTTCCAACTACAGACTTACTCATTTCTTATTTCCCAGATGAGTAAACTAAAGCCCTGGGTCTCTAACCAATCAGATTCATGAAGCCTAGACAAAATTTATCTTATAAAAACCAGTAAACAATCTTGTCATTAATTTTCCCCAAACAAAAATCAGAATATAGTAGTTAAAGCACTCAGGCCAGATTACAAAAATAGTTGATTTTCTGAATTTGACAAGCATTTAAAGTCGAAGGGTCTGAATACACCAGCAGGAAACCTTGTAGTTAAGCACTTTATTCTAAAACTAAGGCAGAGAGCTGCCTCACAAAAATAGGAAGTTCTGAAAATGGCTCCAGGCATCATTTCTATTACTGACTTAAAAACATACCATGAAAAATCACCAAATAAGCACAAAATTTCCCTTTTCTTAAAATAATCTTTTAATTTTGTGATTTCCACTTGCCACAACCCAGCTAAATGACCCATATGAAAAATTTGGATTTTAACATATGTGGGAATTTCAATACAGTGGAGAAATTTCAAACATTAGGCATTTGGATGTTTCTGAATTGCGCCCCTGACCCCATCACAAATTTACAGTTCTGAAGCCGAGGTCGTATAGTTTGTAGGGCGCTTATCTTACAAGTGCCTGACCCCAGGTTCTATCCCCAATCCCTATATGATCCCTTAAACTCTGTCAGGACTAATCTCTGAGCACAGAACTAAGAATAAGTCCTAAGCACTGCCATCATGGGCCAAAACTCAATATTTCCCTATTAACTATTAGCATACCAAGACTTTCTCCAGTGTTCTAGAAGTATCCCCACTTCTAGATAAATTGGCTCAGGAGCCAATTTACAACATGTATGTCAAAGGAAGCAGACTGTGTATGATAATTTCAAATAAATGATATTGTTGTCAATGTCAATTTTGTCAATATTTGCAATGTTATAAATATTAAGGAGAAACAAATCAGTCCCCAGCATTAGGGTCACAGTCTGTATGGAATCTACATATTCTTCCCATGTCTCTTGATAGTTTGTTCCAGATACCAATGGAAGAACTGATTTTGCTTAAGGTGGTAGTTTTCAAGAACCAATCAGTTATGATAAATGAGGACTAACTGTGGTCTTGAAAAGGAAAATAATGTTACTTTCCACCTGATGAATGTGAAGGTGTATTTCAAAGAGAAGGGCTTCACACAAAGCTATATCAAAAAATACCCATATAGAGTGTGGAGATGGCACAGAGGGCAGAGTGTTTGCATTGCATGCAGCTAACCTGCGTTCATTCTCCAGCATCCCATGTGATTCTCATGAGCACCACCAGGTGTGACCAAGAACAGAAAGAAACAAACAAAAAAAAACCAACATCAAAGTAGTCACTATACTAAAAGACCGAGTAAGCATCACCCCCAGCCAGCTTTTCCCAGTCTTCAGGACTCCCTGTGCTCTGCCCAGACATTGCAGATTGTCTTATTTCTTTTTGCTATTTGTAGGACATATGTATTTGAAGCACATCACTTTGTATTCTTAACAAGATGTGCACTATCATAATGAGAATACACATTTAGTGTCTGTGAAGATTGCAATGCTTCCAAAGGATTGATCTTTGTCTTCTAATTTTAACCACTCTGTATGTATCAATACATTACCTAAACCCTTGCTAAGTCTCTGAAGGCTAATAAACATTTCCTCAGCCCCAGAATTTATTTGTTTACAGTATTTTAAATTACTGGAGATCATAAAGAATAACCCTTCATCTCCCTTATTGCCGTGACCTTTCAGAATGAAGAGAGCCATAATTTTTTGTTCAGGAGGAGGGATCCGCCTCTGCTGTGGTGTTTCAAGTCTGTATGTCAGTGCTGGCTCATGGTTTTCTCAGTAGCTTGCTGCTTTTCTAATGATCCCTTTTGTTTTATTTCCTCAAAGCCATTTATTCTCAAGTCTCTAAGAGCATACCCTTTTTCTGTCTACCAAGATATCATGCCAGTTTCCAAATATTAAATAATAGCTAAGAACAAATTGAGAAATACCATGCAGGACAGAACTGCACATAGAAAGCTGCCTGTCATATAACTCTGTTCCCTGATACTCAGAAAGGCATCAGGGGCAGGCGCTGTCCTGTTCAGAACTCAGGTCAGATACAGTCTCAGTACACAGGAATAGAACATAACAATTTGTTCTGGGACAAAGTGTGCTGCCATGACTTTACACTATTCTTTAAAACTAATAGTGTTAAGCAATATTATATTCAATAAATGATGCACATAATGGAAGACTGTCATTGCTTACTTGGCAAAACATTATTGATGAACATAGAAACATAAAACCTAAGAGAAAAACTTCAAGATTAATGGTCAGTCATGCTAGCGATAAACATATCAGGCCATGGGGATAGCATTAGGGTTAAGGTACTTGCTTTGCATGCAGGAGCAGTGAGCTTGACCCTGGTACCACATATGGTCCTGGGAGCACTATCAGGTGTGATCCTTGAGCACAGAGCCAGGAGCAAGCCCTGAACAAAACACGTAGATGCCCTTTAAGAGTAGAAAAATATCTTTTAATTATATACATAGATTTTTAAATTTTGTTTGTATGTAGGAAAAATACTGTTTTCTCCTTTACTCACTCATAATGTTTTTTGACACCAGGCATGTGAATTTCTCCACTTCCCACCCCACCTCCCACATGAAGCCATTCTCTAGAATGTCATCTGAGTCTCCTACAGCTTAAGTCAATTCTGACACTAACCAGAGTTAGAACTGACCCAAAGATTAAGGGTTCAATCTCATAAGACCTTCCACTTCAAATGTCAATCATAACTACTAGCTCAGGTTACTACAGCTTTTGTCCGACTTAACCACAAAAGAGTTTTATAATACTGACTCATCCTGTTTGATCATTGACTGTATAGTTCACAGAAATGAGGGAAAATGTTCACCAGTCTATTATAATGAAGAATGTAGGAAATGATATGAATTAGTTGAGTTTCTGTTATCATGAAATTAGAGCAATTGGACACAAAGATATATTAAACCAACCAGAAAGCTCTCCAAATGCCATATTTTAGGGATTTTTATGTAGATTTTATCTCTTTGTATGATCATTAACTCCATCTCCTGCTCCTTTTCCCTTCTAGTGAATAGTCATTCAGGATGACAGTACTAAGCTTCAAATCATAAAGTTGTACATTTTAATAAGTAGCCCTCCTAAAAATATACAAGAGCCCATCAATGGACCTTTCATTATAAAGAAATTCTAATGGTTTAGGAGTTATATCAGGAACATGGGTCCAAATATTAGCACAATATTCTAATATTGTTATCAAAATGTAAGCTATATAAACCTTAATAAATATGTCTATAAATATACATACATGCCTATATAAATAAGATAATAAATTATATAATTTCTATTATTTTCTTATTGGATTCCCAAGTATTCAGAATAGTATGCTGCTTTTATTTCTCTAAATTTTTTCAATTTCATTGTATTTTATTTCTGTCCAATGATTCTACAGACTTTGTCGTATATTTACAATTCCAGTTTAAGAGAACACAAAAGAAATGCTTTAGCCTGTCAATAAACTCATGTGTACATAATAAATTATTCAAATTCATAAAGTGAGACCCATTATATTTGGGATCCATTGTGGATGCAATTCTTTTCAGTTATTTATAAACATTGTTGATGGCTTATAATACATCATGCACTGGATCAAACATTTGGGGTGACAAAGATGAATTAACCATGGAAAATATTGTATGCCATTGGCTACATTTTAAAGGATGAGTTAAACAATATGCCTTATGCTAATTAGCTAAGAATTTTGTGTTTTATAACCACAAAATAAATCTTTTCAAAAGACATATATTTCTACAAATGAAAGAATTGTCCATCTGCCTTCAGAAATAAATGACCCTCAAAACTTATTTTCAAAATAATCCCTAAAAGTCAATTCTTTCCACTTTTATTAAAAGTATAAATCACTTCTCTTCGTAAAGGTATTATAGATAGGAAAAACTGCTATTCTCAACTCCCTACCTCTCTACTTTACTCTGTCATCTCAGAAGCCCTACTGTGTTCGTTAAAGCAGAAGCATACCAGGAAAGCAACCCTCAGATGCCACTCTCCCACCTCCCACCATAAACCAAACTAATACAAACTGATCAGAGCTGTCTATTTAGGTTAGAATATGCTATCTGTCCCACTGAGGCAATAACTTTTAACATGCAAATTTATTACTCCCCCTAAATAATTCAGAATTAATGAAAATGATTGCTCTAGGAAAGAAATCAAGCCTTTATTTTACCAGCAAATGAGATTTAGGGGGACAGAGTCCACAAGTGTTCAAATTAATCAGCTTCCAGGATTCTGAGGGTAAGCCTCTACTTCACCTCTCAGACTCCCTGTTAAACATGATCATAAATTTTGTCTCCTCCATGGAATTTTCCAATTATGCCAGGCTTAAAAGTATTTAGCACTGTAAGTCTATATACTGAGTTATACTGTCTTCATTGCATGTTATTAATTAATATGTTATTAATGTGTTATATATATTGAGGCCATAGGATATAACAGCACTGTAAGAGGCAATGTATGTATATCAATTGATGTCATAATAAATGGAGAGTAAATGCTATCTATAATTTAGGTCCTTCATAATATTTCAATTAAAACTAGAAAAAAACTGCCTAAAACAGCTGAAGAACAGGAATTTATAATTGCAGTTCTGATCACTGCATATTAAATAAATCTACAATAAATAACTCAAAAAATCTACAATAAAGTAACCTTATTAAAATGCTGACACACAAAATATTTTGAAAGATGTCAAAAGATAAGCAGTTGGCATTTATTAAATCCCAAAAAGCAACAATGTATATAAGACGGCTTAGTCATGTGCTTGATCATAGTATTTATATCTATTTTTGTTATTGAGCCAACTTTAAAATTCTATAAAAGTGACTGATAACTATTATCAACTTGATACCACATCAAACTTTATATAATAGTTTTTTGTCTCACAAAGGTGAATGGCCAGGATACAGTTTCAAAATTTTCATTCATTAATTCATTTGAAACATTAAAACCACATATCTGGCATCAGGAATATGAAAATGATTAGTGACATACTTGCCCTCCAGGATTTGATGATCTAGTTCAGAAGACATAAAGGAAAAATATCATTTCAAAATAGTTAAACTGCTGTCTGCTGTGAAGGCATAGAAAAGTGACTGCCTATTCCTATTGATAAAAGAGATAACATATTAAGTTGGTCTCACGGGCATTTTAGACAGATGGACTAATAAAATTGCAGAAGAATAAGACGACAAGCCAGGAATGAGCATAAATTGTTCAGATAAATGATCATTGTAAATCTGGTACTACATGTGGCTAAGTAGCCTATAAAAATATATAACCTCAGAAGGCTAGGCAGCTGGGAGAGAATCAGATCATGAAGAACCCATATGCCGTATTCAAGGATTGATCCAACAGGTACTAAAATATACTTAAGAAATCTTATTTTAAAATAAAGGTGTTTTAACTTTTCTCCTCAAAAAGCGTTCCAAAATAATAACAAGAAACAAAACACTACTCTATCTTTAACAAAACTTAAGTCATTTATATTGGCAAACCTTAGTACATAAAGACTGAACTCAAATAGGAATGACAAACAAATATGCTTGGTAAAGAAAGGTCAAATAAAACTTCCTGTACAGAGCATGCAGAGCTTCACAAACGGCTGGGGAGACTGGAGCCGGCTCGCGCCGAGCCCAGCTGACGATGGGATCCCGAGGAGGGCAGATGGGTTTTGGGTGTTGGCCCATCGCCTCTGGGGGTCCCGGAAGCAGCCAGATGAAACTCGCCCATCACACTAGCCACCATCTTCACTGTCCGGACGCTGAGAAACTGCCTGACGACCAGATCAACAAAGCAAAACCAGTTCAAGCCCAGATCGCGTGGCCGCTTGGGCCGCGCGCGTCCACTAAAATAGTGAAACAGTAATGTCTTTTAATGCACTGTATTCCACGAAGAGCAGGAAAGTTTATCGGGAAGGAGATATAAAGACGAAAAGAAATGACATACAGAATCTGCCAAGTAGTTGAGGTGCGGGAGGGGGAGGGAGGTGGGGACATTGGTGATGGTAGATGGGTTTGGGTGGAGGGATGGGTGTTGGAACACTGTAGATCTAAAACTCTACATGAGCATCTTTCAATTGTATGTCTGAAATGGTGTAATAATATTTGGGGGGAAAATAATAAAATTTAAAAAAAAAATAAAATTTCTATTCTATTCAAAAAAAAAAATTTCCTGCTTCTGGGACTGGAGCGATAGTCCTGCGGGTAGGGCATTTGCCTTGCACGCAGCCGACCAGGGTTCGATCCCCGGCATCCCATATGGTCCCCAGAGCACCGCCAGGAGTAATTCCTGAACGAAAAGCCAGGAGTAACCCCTGAGCATCGCCGGGTATGACCCAAAAAAAAGCAATAAATAAATAAATAAATAAATTTACTGCTTCTGGAGAGTCTGTGTCAGCGATGGCCTAACATTCAGAGGTTCCATTGAGATGTTTGAGGATCTCAGACCATGGCCTAACACTGGAAAATTTCTGATTCTCTACTCCTTCCAGCTGACTGCAAATGCATCCCCCCACACCAGATACCTTATAAAATGGAACTACCAGCTTTGGCCAGGCTCCAGTTTTCCAAGCACAAGCTGAGAAGTGCTACTCAGAGGGAAAGAAGATATGAAATAACCAGACAGAATTCAGTGGTAGTAGAAAAGGCTATAGCTCGGATAAGAGACCTGAATAAAAAGAAATCCTGATGCCAAAAAAAAAAAAAAAAAAATCTTCCTGTACAAAAAAAATGGATAGAAAAGAAGCATGCTACACTCTGAGGCATGCAGGGCTGCTGGCGACTGAAGGGAACCAGGCACTGTGGATGTCAAGAGGTAGAGGCAGAACTTAGCTGGATGGTTTATAGTTTATTTAAAAAGCATAATGAAAGTCTTCTCAATTGCCTCAGAATTGTCTGGCCACAAAAGAAGAGATGAAGACGTGAGAGAATTCCAACCAGGGTTCTGTTTCTGGGACCTCTCAAGCAGACAGAAGAGCAAGGATGAAGCAAATGATCATGAACATCCTGAGTGACAGAACATTCCAGCTACCTTTTGTTATCCACTGAGAGCACAAATCTATAGATTTAATACCCAGAAGGAAATAATTGGAACGTGTGTTATGAGAGCACTTCTCTGAGGAAAGTAGCCTTCCTGGAGAGAGTAACTACAGATTTTGATACTGAAGTCAGCAGTGGAAAGTCTGCACGGCAACCATCCTAGAGCAAACCCAAGCTTCCACACAAGCCTTGTGTAAATACAGCTCCAACTGTCTTTTAGTCCTCATTTTCAGACACATTAAAAAAGTCTTTTAACATTGAAAATGCGGGAAAACACACTAAATAACTAACAGAAACAAAGGTAAAGTGAAAATAAGAAATCATCAAATATGCTATAATTATATCCACAGAAAGGATGAAAACATACAAGAAATGTATACAGGATTCTGTTTTTAGAAAGAGTAATAGATTTTGAAAAAATATGTAAAAGAGGGTCCCTCCATGGAAAAAAGAGATATAAATTGAGATTGCAAGATAGGATAAAAGAAATAGCTCTAGAAAAAAAAGAAATGAATACATACAAGAAGGTGCCCTGATTACACTGTCACCATGGTGACTCACCCACCAACCCTGCTCTGCCAATTCCTGATTAGATCTCTCAGGAGATCCATACCAAGTAGCTAAAAATTCATGGAAATAGTGGACCCTGCAACTGAGAACTCTGGGGTGGGAGGTGGCTCATTGAGTACCTGCCCTGCAGAAGTACCAACAGCCCCACCCACATTCCCCTACCACTTCACAGATATTCCTTGCAGAGATGTCAAACTGGGAATAATTTCAGGTACCCCGGTGCCCAGGCTGAGAACTCTGCTCTTTCTCAATTTGAGGTGGACAGCCTCCCCACATGACACCCTGTAATTCTGGAAAGTGGCTGCCACACACCTCCCACAGCCACTGCCCTGCTAACTCATTGGCTGAGACCCAGAGATCCTGAAGTCTCTGGACTACATAGCCACAACACCCCCTAATTCTTCCATGCTGAAATTCCACCAAGAACACACCAAATTAAATGCAATTAGAAGTCAACTAAACTCAACAAGTAATAACAAAGATGACTCAACTCGCAACAAACCAGCTTAATAAATTGTTAAAGGATTTAACCTCATGATAAGATACAATTTTCACACTAAAAATTGATTTTAATGCTTATTTATTTTAATATTAGAGCTGTTATCTAATCAATTTCAACTCTAGAGTTGTATCAACAGTTGTGGCTTTTATCAATGTTAAAAAATAATTTTAAAAAAGAAAACAGAAGAAAAATAAAATTAAGGAATCTATATGGAATAAATAGCAAAAAAATAAATAGTTCGGAAAAGCACTAAAAGAAAGAAATAAAGAGAATTATTCTAAACAAATGTTCAAATACTTGTAAAAGGTGTGCTGATATTACTAATTGTATTACTTAAAAAATAAAGTTAGACTTTCTTGATGTATTTTTTATTCACAAAATGTTTTTCTGTTCTTTGAGCAACTTTATAAATTAAATGATTTTGTGTCCTCTTTTGAATTATTTAAAAAACTGAAAACAACTTCACAGACTATAATCATCGTATATTAATTATCAATGAATTAATTAATGCCTCATATGCTTCAGGAAATGTTCAGTGTGCTTATTGAATTATTTTGTATTATTTTCAATATCAAGGGCAGAGCGATAGTACAGTCGATAGGGTGTTTGTCTTGCAGCTGACTTGGCATCACATATGGTCCCCATGCACCACCAGGAGTGATCCCTAACCACAGGGATGAATCTCTGATATATTTACTATTATTATTTAGTAATAATAATTACAAAATTATTATTTTGTTTACTAATTTGTAATAATAATTAAAAATTATTATATTATTTAGTAATAATAATTAAAATTATTATTTTGTAATAATACCTGGCCCAGGTATGCCGATCCAGAGACACACACATGGGGCAGAGCTGCTACTTGCTCTCCCTGTGCCCAGCTGATCACAAGGCATCTGGGAGAGATGGTATGTTCTAGCCCTGGCTGGCCACCCCAGCAGAGCCTCACAAGAAGCCAGAGGAACCTCCACACCATTATGGCCGCCATTTTCCATATCCAGACCCCCTCTCCTCAGAGCTCTACCCAACAGAAGAGCTTATCACAGCCCGGCTCATCACCAACCACCCTGCAGCAGTCTTTTCCAAGCCTGGCCCAGGTATGCCGATTGAGACTCACAAACATGGGGCAGAGCTGCTACTTGCTCTCCCTGTGCCCAGCTGATCACAAGGCATCCGGGAGGGATGGTATGTTCTAGCCCTGGCCGGCCACCCCAGCAGAGCCTCACAAGAAGCCAGAGGAACCTCCACACCATGAGGGCCGCCATTTTCCACATCCAGACTCCCCCTCTCCTCAGAGCTCCACCCAGCAGAAGAGCTGATCACGGCTGTGCGGTTCATCAATAAATGCTCGAGTTTTGAGGTGACTACAAGAGAATCCCACCTGCACGGCAGAGCCTGGCAAGCTACCCATGTCGTATTTACATGCTAAATATCAGTAACAATTATAGACCTCATTCCCATGACTTGATGGAATGGTTTGAGGTTCTTTATATTCCTGGAGTGGGCAGAAGCCTTTGGGCTATCTTGCATGTGACTGAACGTATTGAGATGTTACTGGTGCCTGCTCAAGCAAATCGATGATTAATGGGAAGACAGTGATACAGTGATTATTTTGTACATTAGAAAACTAAAATCAACTCAGACTAAGCAACATGCCCAAGAGATCTATGGCAGAGTAGTTAAAATTTTGAAATTTGTATTTTTTTAAAGCTTCCCTTTCATGAGAAAGTTTCCAGTAGTATTTTCCACTGCTTGGCATTTTAACTGAAAAGTATTCATTACAACTTTGGCTTTTAAGGTCCTGTTTGACAAAATAACCTTGTTTTCACTTTCCTCCAACTCAGTATTCCCCACAAAAACAGCCATTTGAACCACAATGCATTTCTGCACTCACTGCTCTGTTTTATCCCAGGCATTTCTTTCTAGATCATCCATGAAACTACCTCCACTCCTGTCATTTCTTTAGTTATCTTTGCTGCTTCTGTTTGAACTGTTCAGTCTTACTGAAGACAGATTGAAAATCAACCAGACAGTGATGGTGAAGAATTTTCCAAAGGCTTGATTGCCGGCATTAACCGGGATCTGGGGGCAATCTTGTGGCGTGTGCCACCTTTACTCTTCTTTTCAGAAATTCTGTCAGTAACAACTTTCTACAGACCCCTGTGACTTAAAAAAAAAATCATCACTCTATAAACTGTATAGAAATGAATAGCAGATGTGTGGTAGGAGCCCTGGGAAATTCTGAAGTGTCAGTTTAATATCCTGGGTGTTGCTGCCTGAACCTGAAAAGTCAATTCAGGTTATAAAATTTTCAGAATATTGCCACAAATCCCTGAATGTTCTCTTTGGTTCAAATATAGCAAAAAATGGATCACAGGAAAAAAGCAGCGATAGGGGGAATAATGAATCCCATCTCACTAATTGTGATCAGGCGTCTGAAAACTATAAACATAGTGAAGAACCCAATTCCTTCCTGCATTTCAGGCTAGAAAAATATCATGAATAATTATACAATATTATGGCACCCCAGACAAATAGACTAGAATCTTAGAAACATCATTTCTTTCCTTTCCCATATTATTACTTGTGCCAAATAAAGAATAGAATTTGTATCCCTTAAGTTGCAAATATACAATTGACATTTTGTCAATTAATTCATTCTTTGCACCACAAATAGAGACATCACAAATTCAGCTTTTGATAACTTACAAATGATAACTTTATTTTTTTAAAATTGAAATAATGTGACTTACTAAAAAAAATACTTTTTTGATTAATTCCTCAGAGAATTAGATGGTATTTTGTCAGTCAAGTTTTATACTCTCTTACTATTTGATATCTATAAAAAGCATTTTGATTTATTAACAGACAAGTGAAATTTGAGTGAAGATAAAATGATATATAAAGGAAAATAACATGAAGTATAAAAGGAAAATAACACAAAATATAAAGGGATAACATGAAGTATAAAGGAAAATGCAGAATAGACAAAGTATTTTCACTTTAATTAAATATGAGTAGCTAAATATTACATCACTGCACTTAATATTTTTCAATATAATGTAGTGTTCCAACTTCCTACACTGACAATTTAAATATTATTATGCAATCACTAATTAAGCATCTATTAGCAAACACCTTGTCAGATACTATAGCTATGGAGAATGATGAATATTGGACCATTCGAAAAAATTCATACAAGTCTAGTAGACCTATATGAGAAAGAAAAACAATTACAGTATTACTATATTGCCTTCCCGTTGTTCATCGATTTGCTCAAGTGGGCACCAGTAACATCTCCATATGTCCTCTTGCAAGCAAGTGTAGCCCAAGGGCATCTGCTTTCTCCAGGGACAGGAAGAGCCTCAAACCATTCTTCAGGTCATAGAATTGAGGTCCATAAATGTTACTAGTTTTTGGTATATCAAATAAAACACGGGTAGTTGTTTTATTTGATAGTTTTATTTGGTAGTTGCCAGGCTCTGCCGTGTAGGTGGTACACTCTCAGTGGAAGGCTCTCATCTTGAGCATTTACCGATGAAACTTAAAGGGAAAAGTTCAGGTTTTATATACACAAATAAAATCAACTGAGATATGTGTAATAAGTTTTATGTTATTTGTAATATAAGAATGTATTTGCTGATCAATATTGATAAAAACATAAACTTTGAATCTTGGCATACAAACTGGTGTAGAGCTAGTGTCACTCCTGGCTATGCTCAGCCTAGCAGTACAGGCTCACAATTGGTATTTAACCCAATGGTATGTTGCTTGGGGGCTACAAGGTCTTTAGCCATCAATATTTCATTGGGGCTCTGTAGGGTCCCCAACAAATATTGGGGTCCATCATGGTCCCCTGAAATGTTCAGGTCTGACGACAACCTCCCACTACCAGTGGACAAAGGAACAAGAACACAGGGTCTCGATTGTCCAAGGTTCTCCTTTTAATCTCCCTCTTTACCTCTCCTCTCTCCCTCTCCCAAGTCAAGTCTGCTAATTAACCCCTCCCAAAAGCTTGGGAGTTAGTAGTCAGAAGAAGTGATGAACTTTGATTCTGAAACAATGAGAGGTTGTAAAAGCCCTTCTTCCAGGGGCAATCTACCAGGGGGACCTACCCCAAGAGATGGAATCCTACCTGGGTTTATAGACCTGTCCAAGATGTAGACAGAATTCTGGCTTGTTTTCTCCTTTTGCTTTTCAGGTAAAAAAAAAGAATCTTAATAATATTTTTAGCTATTTTGTATAAATACAAAGATGCAGACACTTACAAAGGGTGGCTTTTCCCTGGGTATATCACTATAAATTCCAAATTACAGTCCTCTGGCCAGATTTTTATCCTAACCCCAACTGGGTTCAAAATCAGTTGCTTATCTTGGGTCAGAAGACAGTTTGTTCCATGACTATTATCTTAGCTTATTATACTACTTATGACACTTAATCTATCCCAGGTCAAGGTCAGGGTAGCTTACACATGACTTGCCCTGGGTTCATCCAGTCCCATCACGGGACCTCTCCTTTTGGGGTAAAAGGAGCTAGAATCAATCTAAAGGCAACTGAGGTTTTAAGTTAGGAAATATGACAGATGCCCAGGAGTAAATATTTTGGAGTTAATTAACTTCCAGATTACATATGGGTAGCCTTAATTGTCTTCTAGTGTTTATATAGAAGGACGTTGCTCTAACATAAGAATATGCAAAGGGCACACAGGAAAGAGAAAAAAACAACATCACTTACAATACAAAACCCAGAGCTGACAAGTCACTGCTCCTGGTTAAGAGATGGACACCTGCTGAGTAGAAAGCACAGAGCTGTGAACAAAGGAAAATCCAACAATATTTGAGGGTGGGGGCATGTGATGTCAAAGGTTGAACTCAGGAACCTCATGTATGTTTGAATGTATTTTTGCCACTTAAATGTATCTGCCTTGTTCTCAACAATTTTAAATTTTCTTCTGATTTGTTTTATAAGTTAATCTGTTTTATTACAAAAATAAAGCCTCAAATATCACTGCACTATAAGTAGATAGTGCTAACAATCAGAGAAGCACATCCACTTGAAGAATGTGTCCGAATAAAAATATTGTCAAAATTGTCACAATCTGTGAGAAGGTCAGAAATATTCACTTTACAGATGAAAATAGGGGAAATGTAGTGAGATGCAGGACATTGAACTGCTAGTAAAGGTTATACCTGGTATGAAAATCAATTCCAGAGACCAAGATTTTTGCTCTAATTAACCTGTCCAACAAAGGCATGAGAAATATATTCCGTTTATATCCCCACACATGTGTGTCAATTAACTAAAACTAGAGTTGAAATATTTAAATAAAATTGTTGAGCATCTGAAAAATAATGTATCACCTTAGTGAGAGGGCTGATAGCAAAGTCTTGTGACTAACACTTATTAAGATTAGAAACTAAAGTAGTCAGTCACGTCTGCTGTATTTGAAGCCAGACATGGTAGACTTCAAAAATGTTTGCTTCTGGCATTACTTTCTGTCGTATTTTTCATGGGAATTGCATTGAAATGTGCTCTGAAATAAATGTATCCTTCCATCAAAATAGAATAAGCAAAGCAATGACAATTACTTGACTATAAATAAAAAATCAACCAGCCAAGTAATCTACAAACAGAAAATTAGTATTTTGAACTAAATGCAAGGAAATAAGATTAGGTATGTCCAAGGAAGCTAATAATGGACTAATAAGAATTAGAATTTAGGTTTATATTGCTGAGTCACATTTCCTGCATTATATCTTGGATTTTTATAAGTGATTGTTGAATTATTTGGGGCACTCTTAACTCCTTTTTGAAGTTGGGGGGCAATCATACCTTTTTACTTTTATTATTTATAAAATATGAATGATAATTATATCAACTTAAAGGGTTACCCTAATGATGAAACAAAGTTAAAACATACAAAGTACCTGACTCAAAGTAGTGTTCTATATGTGTATGTTATTATATAAAGCATAAAACATTTTTTATTACTGTAGTATTATGTGATCTAATGCTATCTTATTCAGAAGGAACATGTAATGCAAAGTCAACCCTTAAAATAGTTATGTACTCTTTGAATTAATTTTTAAGGGAGAACTGCCAATTTTATTTTGGCATTCTATTTAAAGAAAAAAGCATATTCTAATCAGGATGGTCCTCACATGGTGTGACTTATATAATAAAGAAGCATAAATGGCTACACTCTAGCAAGTGCCAATCTGGAAACATCATAAAACACTCCACTTTCAATGTGCTGGACTGTAGCCAGTTTTTAGTGAGTAACTTCTAAGTTTCTTGCTGTGCTCAAATTCAAATAAACATTGAAAAGATTGTGAAATTGATACAAATAGACAGTTAAAAATGATTCTGATTTTATTATTAGAGAACTATGAAACAGAGCAAGGATCAGAATAGTGGGGCAAGAGGATTTCATTTTATATCTCTCATCATTTCTTCCTCCAAACAGAAAAAGCACTTAATTTTCAATCTGCTTTACTATTCTTTTCTTGGCAATGTCATATGTACTAATGTTTTCAAGGGGCAATTAACTCATACTGATAAGCAATTTATCATATCCCAAGAGTAGCTTTACTAGCCTCATAGCTATGATGCTCAAAACAGGGAAGTGTCCACCCCCATGTTCCCTCAAAAACTATCAAGCCCCTGCATATATTATTAGACAATAACTTGACATTTATATTTTCTTGGCATATTATATGAGATTTAATTTTGTCATGATTCTAGTTCATAAAAATCAAGATATATATCACCAGGTTCAATGTTCTTTTTGGTACTGTCCTTCTAATAGATATTTATTTATTAAATTATTTATTAAAACACTATGATTTAAAAATTACTTCAGGCATTGAACATTCCAACACCAACCCCAACACTAATGTGACCTTCCCTCCACCAATGTTCTGTTTCTCTTCCACCCACCAACCTGTCCCCTTAGTAGACACTTAACAAATGTATTTTTGTGCTGCCAAATCTAAAAAAACTTAAAAGAACGGCAAATAAAATTATTATAAAATAAATCAATACAAGTAAATTTATGATAACTGGCTGCTACATGATTTTAACCTAAGGAAATAAATTCAAATCATTTAATACTATATGCCTACCTTCATTTGCATGAATAAGTTTTCAACTCTGGCATCTAAATTATATTCTGTACTTAGATCTCACTGTGGTAATAATTATTTTTCCCTGTTACTAATAAAACTTTTTTTTTAATTTTTTCTAATAAATTTTGGAGTTTACATGGAACAGGTAACACCTACAAGTGTAAAATTTAGTAAGAGTGAAGAGAATTAAGAAAATTTCTAGGGAAAAAATGAATAGGCCTATAAAAGTAAAATGTACTGTACCCTAAGAAAGAGAATATTTTATATTAAAAAGTATATTATAGTTACTGTATAAGACTCTGTATTTCTAATAAGTAAAAGATTATTTGAAAAGTATATGTATGTAAAAATGGTAAAAATAGAACATTCAAAAGAAACAAGAAATTAATTAATTACTGAAATTTTATAAAAAATCCTTCAACAATCTAAGAGTAAACATACTTTCCTTAGTTTACTTGATGGCATCCATACACACCATGGGGAGGTTTATGCTCAATGTTTCATGATATAAAGTTTGTTCTGTCCTCCATAGAAGCTACTTACTTTAACACTTCTTGTAAACTGGTTTAGAGGTTATGAGTTCCCGAAGCTCTTACTGTTCATTCAAATTTAGAAAACTCCCAGGATAAGCTGTATATGGAAGGTTTACAGTCTTCTAAGAGCAGACAACAGGATAGAACATCAAGACCTAGTTGCAAACTTAAGTTGAGGGTCAGAGTACCATTTCATTTCTTTCAAAGGCCTCTGATGCCCATGGATATTCCATTATCAGCAGCAGGAAATGTTGTAGGGAAAATGGTGAGAACGTTAAGCAATTACCTAGCAATGTGCCAAACAGAAACTTGACCTCCAAATCTGGCTTATTCAGTGGTTGTTTTCTGGCCTACTGCTTTAATTACTCTGCTAAAACACGAGTTTTAGTTCTTTAACACTTGTGTTCCTCCCAATTTTACAGATAAGATCCAGACTATTTTAATAACAGTTCTTTGATGTTACTCCTTTAGGGAATAAAAGAACAAGAGTGGAATTTTAAGAGAGAAAATGTCTTTTATTCTTGACTCTGTGATGTATACATTTTATTAGAAAAAATGCTATTCGACCACTTCTATGAGCTTCAGTATCTAAAAATTTAAATAATGAATGACAGAAAATAGACTAGATGATGCCTATACAAAATTACTCGTAAACATCAAAGCTCATTCCCTGAAAGGGACCAATTCAGGAAGACCGTTCTGTGGGAACATTTGAACAGATAGTGATGTGATAGGCTCAGTCTCAGGTGTAGAGTATACTGATCCCTGCTGCAAAATATGATATATGTGCTATTCTCAAGCCTATATTCAGCATGTGGTCCTAAAATATCTGATATAAAGATGAAGAGCACTTTTCATATGCCTTTTGGCCATTCGAATTTCTTCTTTTTGGAAGCTTCTGTTCATTTCTTCTCCCCATTTTTTGATGGGGTTGGCTGTTTTCTTCTTGTGGAGTGCTACCAGTGCCTGATATATCCTGGATAATAACCCCTTGTCAGATGTGTATTGGGTGAATATCCTTTCCCACTCTGTGGATTGTCTTTGTATCTTGGTCACCGTTTCTTTTGAGGTGCAGAAGCTTTTCAATTTTATATAATCCCATTTGTTTATCATTGCTTCCACTTGCTTGGTCAGTGGTGTGTCGTCTTTAAAGATACTTTTCGTTTCAATGTCGTAGAGCATTTCTCCTATGTTTTCTTCGATGTACTTTATAGATTCATGTTTGATATCGAGATCTAGAATCCATTTTGATCTGACTTTTATGCATGGCGTTAGAAGGAAGTCTAAGTTCATTTTTTACATGTAGCTGCCCAGTTTTCCCAGCACCATTTATTGAAGAGGCTTTCTTTGCTCCACTTAATATTTTTTGCTCCTTTATCGAAGATTAAATGGTTGTATATTTGTGAGTGCGTTTCAGGATACTCAGTTCTATTCCATAGGTCTACGGGTCTGTCTCTATACCAATACCACACTGTCTTAATTACAACTGCTCTGTAGTAGAGCTTGAGGTTGGGGGAAAGTGATACCTCCCATCTTCTTTTTCCCAAGGATTGCTTTAGCTATTCGTGGGGGTTTATTATTCCATACAAATTTCAGGAGTGTTTGCTCAATTTCTTTGAAGAACATCATGGGTATCTTTATAGGGACCACATTGAATCTGTATAAAGCTCTAGGGAGTATTACCATTTTGATAATGTTAATCCTTCCAATCCATGAGCAGGGAATGTGTCTCCATTTCCTCAGGTCTTCTTTTATTTCCTGAAGTAACGTTTTGTAGTTTTCTTTGTAGAGATCCTTTACATTTTTGTCAAACTGATTCCTAGGTATTTGATTTTCTACGGTGCAATTGTGAATGACTGGTACACATCCAAAACAGCAAGAACAACTGGTGCTGGCGTGGATGTGGGAAAAAGGGACTCTCATCCACTGCTGGTGGGAGTGCCGACTGGTCCAGCCCTTTTGGAAAACAATATGGGCATTCCTCCGAAAGCTAGATATTGAGCTCCCATTTGATCCAGCAATAGCACTCCTGGGAATATACCCTAGAGACCGAAAAACACATAGCAGAAACACTATCTGTACTTCTTTATTCATCTCTGCGCTATTCACTATAGCTAGAATCTGGAAACAACCTAAATGCCCGAGAACAGAGGATTGGCTAAAGAAACTGTGGTTCATCTACACTATGGAATACTATGCGGCTGTCAGAAAAGATGAAATTATGAAATTTACCTGCAAATGGATGGACATGGAGACTATCATGCTGAGTGAAATTAGAAGGAAAAGGACAGATATAGAATGACTGCATTCATTAATAGGATATAAATAGATACCAGTGTTTTACTAAATATGGGAAATGGTAATGGCAGATTAAAACTCACCACTGAATATACACAAAGAGACTTAAGTGATAAACTCTAAATATCTGCAGGGCTAGCCACAATGTGTAAAATAAGAGGGAGAGAGATGCAGAGACAGAGAGAGAGAGAGAGAGAAAGAGCAAAAACTGGGGTACCTGCTATTAAGGCGGCCTGGGGGGAGGGGAGGGGGTACATTGGTGGTGGAAATGGGCACTGGTGGAGGGATGGGTGCTGGAATACTGTATTACCAAGAACCAACTATGAACACCTTTGTAATTGTATGTTTCACTGTGGTATAATAAAAAAATTTTAAAAAAATTAAAAAAATATCTGATATAAAGAAAAAAAATTCAAAATTATATTGCAGGAAAATAGCTAAAGGCAAGAATATATGCATTTTCAGTAACAAAAAGTTTGAATTTACATATATGTAGGTATAATGTGTTTTCAGTTTGAAAACTTGCACATAGGTGGAACAGATAAAAGTATACATATTTGTCATCTCCATATAGTAGCTTTACAAATAATTATTACTTTTTTGAACTTCATGTTATCTCAAAAAGTAATTAAACAATCTTAACACTGATTTCTTCTGAGTGTTTTAAGTCTGAAACCTCAATTGTTTTAATCTCAGATTTAGCATTACCATTTATTACTCAAGTGATTTTATACGATATTTGCGTTATCATTACATTTTAATTTCTCTCCCTAACTCTGACTTTTACCCTTGTTTTCCTGACTTTTGATTCTGCATGACATGTAGAGCACTGTGCAGAATAATATACCTCTCACCTCACTAATTCATCTCAGTTCTCAAACCCAGTGTTTCTCAGTTCCATTTTCTTTGACCTGTACCACAAATGGACCTGCACATAAGAACCATTCCTATTGCACATACTATAGAAATATTCTAATTTTACTCCTTGTTTCTCTGCTTCTGTCCTTTACAAAGTTATTCACATTATTTGTGTGGGAAGGGAAGTTCATTGTAAAACATTTGCAAGCTACTCATTCTAATACCTGCCATTCCAGTCACCTAATCACTCTGAAGTATCCATAGAAGCTTGATTACAAACTAACCATTATACACAGGATCTCTTCGAGTAAATGAAAAGTAATTAACTCTTTGCTTTCTTTATTTCTATAAGCTTTGTGTTATCCTCATCTACTATGTCAAGCAAAATCTTCTACAAAACCTTAGTATTCATCTATTACCAGTCTTCCATAAACAATGAAGTAATGTAACTCATGTAGCAATCTGAATTTCTGTGCTATAGCCATAAATATGCATGTGTAACAGACATAATTAAGTCTAACACCCCAAAATATTGTATCTACTAAGGACAATGTATAAACACAATACTGAGACGTAGTGCCCATCTATTCAAATTCATCCCTTTCTCCTCCATTTGCGTTCTTCCAAATCTTTTTTTAAGTATTTTATTATACCACCATGAGATATACAAATAAAGAGATATACAATTAAAAAGTTCATGTTTGGGTTTTGGTCATACAGTGTTCCAGCACCCGTCCCTCCACCAGTGCCCATCTCCTACCACCAACATCCCCGGTTCCCTCCCCCCTTCCCCAGCCCCACCTCCATGGCATGTTCTTTATTTCTTTCCCCTTTCTCTCTTTTCCTTTTCCTTCCCTTCCAGACTATGGATTACAGAACATACATTAAAAGGTTGTCATGTGTATCCTTTTGCCTCTATTTAATGCTCAGTTCTAGGTTGGCATTAGTACCCTCAACAATTATTAGCACCCTGTTCCATTTTCTGTCTTACCTAACCTCCAATTAATTTCTACCTTTGACAAGACCTCCTGATATATGTTTCACTTGACCTTGGAAATTAGTATCATAATATGTACATATATATTTATGCCATGCAAATAAATGCAGTCATTCTGTATCTGTCTCTCTCCTTCTGGCTAATTTCACTCAAAATAATCTTCTCCTTGTCCATCCATTTATAGGCAAATTTTATAACTTCATTTTTCCTAACAGCTGCATAGTATTCCATTGTGTAGATGTACCAAAGCTTCTTTATCCAGTCATCAATTTTCGGGCACTCTGGTTGCTTCCAGATTCTGGCTATTGTGAATAATGCTGCTATGAACATAAAAGTAGGGATGGTGTTTCCGCTGCGTGTTTTTGGTTTCCCAGAGTAGATTCCCAGGAGTGGTATGGCTGGGTCAAATGGGAGTTCAATTTCTAGTCTTTGGAGGAAAGTCCATATTGTTTTCCAAAAAGGCTGTACCGGCCGGCATTCCCACCAACAATGGATGAGTGTCCCCTTTTCCCCACATCCACGCCAGCACTTGTTGTTCTTGCTCTTTTGAATATGTGCCAGTCTCTGTGGTGTAAAGTGGTATCTCATTGTTGTTTTGATTTGCATCTCTCTGATGATTAGTGATGATGTTCATTTTTTCATATGTTTTTTGGCCATTCAAATTTCTTCCCTTGCTGAAGTTTCTGTTCATTTCTTCTCCCCATTTTTTGATGGGGTTGTTTGTTTTCTTCTTGTAAAGTTCTACCAGTGCCTGATATATCCTGGATATTAACCCCTTATCAGACGGGTATTGGGTGAATATTCTTTCCCATTCTGTGGACTGCTTCTGTATCTTAGTCACTGTTTCTTTTGAGGTGCAGAAGCTTTTTAGTTTCATGTAGTCCCATATGTTTATCCCTTTCTTCTAGTTGCTTTGTTAGTGATGTTTCACCTTTGAAGATGCCTTTAACTTCAATGTCGTGGAGGGTTTTTCCTATATTTTCTTCAATGTACTTTATGGATTCAAGTCTGATATTGAGATCTTTAATCCATTTTGATCTGATTTTTGTGCATGGTGTTAGTCACAGGTCCAAATTCATTGTTTTACATGTCGCTGCCCAGTTTTCCCAACACCACTTGTTGAAGAGGCTTTCCTTACTCCATTTTAGACTCATTGCACCTTTATCAAAGATTAAATGATCATGTGTTTGAGGTTGGGTGTCAGAATACTCAATTCTATTCCATAGGTCCACAGGTCTGTTTTTATTCCAATACCATGCTGTTTTAATTACTACTGCCTTGTAGTACAGTTTGAAGTTGGGAAAGGCGATGCCTCCCATCTTCTTTTTCCCGAGGATTGCTTTAGCTATCCTTGGGGGGTTTATTGTTCCATACAAATTTCAGGAGCGTTTGGTCAATTTCTTTGAAGAATGTCATCGGTATCCTCATAGGGACTGCATTGAATCTGTACAGAGCTCTAGGGAGTATTACCATTTTGACAATGTTGATTCTCCCCATCATAATGTCAGAGAATGCTGGGTTCCCAACAAAATCTGGTAGCAGGATACAGGGATCCCCATTGGCTCCAGGGGATCGGTGTCCGGCAGACAGAGAAGATTCATGATCTAGCAAAGTTTCAAAAAGGTTTTACTCTCACAGGTTATGGTATACAATTCAATAACAGGAAAACCCCAGACTTTAGGTTCTTAGCTGGGCCCTGGCCATGTATAGATTTAGAATCCTAGGCCAAGAAGGCTGCCACCACGTGCTAAGTCCCAACAAGGTAGAGAACGGAGAAAAGGAGAGCAGAGGCAGGGGGTGAAGAGGAAAAGAGGAGAGTTACTGCTTTTATTTCTTTTCATCCCTGACCAACCCACACCAACAGATAGAAGTCAGGGTCAATTCTCTTCAGGTATGCTTCTCCCAGGACCTCACCTAGTCCCACTGAAATGCTAATATTGCCCCAGTCACGGTCTGTCCTAGTTTTCCTGTGGGCCCTATGTAGAGTGGGGGAAGGGCATGTATCTGTACCATGGATATTCTATAGCCAGATATATATTTCTCCAAGTCCTCACAAGATCCTTATCTTTACTTCATAGTTGTTTTGAATAATAGCCTTTAGACTTATTTGAGAGCCACGTGTGCTTGCTTGGAGGCAAACAGTATTTCTCTCTGATCTAATGATAACTATATTATACTTAGAGATGCAATGTAGCCAAAAAAAAAAAAAAAAAAACACTGGTAAGATCTGTCTTGTCCTATAACAATTGCGGTAGCATAAGAGAAAATATTTATACCAGCTAACATAGAATACTTGATAAGAATATACTGCCACATAAAGTCACAGATCCAAATTGTTTTCTACCCCTATCAAAAAGTGGCCAGCAGGAGGTAACTCAAGGCAAGATGCAGAGCTCTGGGCAATAGTGCACTGCAACATTTAAAATATTTCTTAAAATAAAAATAATTCTGTATTGTAAAAACAATACAGAATTTAGAAAATAATACAGAATTTAGTTGATCATCTATCCCATGTGATGTAAAATGCATTTTCTCCATCTAAATGTCTTCTTTTCTCTTTTTAATCCATCTAAATTCCTCTTTATTAAAATTTAAGAATTAAAAAAATAAGAATTCTTGAGTCCAGTATACAACGAAGCATTTAATGTGTGTCCCTCTAGCATGCACCCAACCATGGTTCAATCTCTTGTAGTCATAGCCTCTGGGGCATCACTGAATGCAGCACTAGAGGCCCCTAGGATTCCCAGCTTCTCCAACAAGCATTGCATCTTTGGGCCCCTGCACCGACCTCCAGTTTAACTGACTAAAAACCACTGGTGGGCAACACTTGGAAAAACTGAAAAAAAATTCTCCCACGAATAAAGTCCTTGATTTTGAGCAATTTATTGTATCATACCTTTAGGTCTTACTCTCACTAATCATTATCATCATTGTCATGCCATTTTAAGCAATCAGAAACTCCCTCTCTAAAAAATATACATATGTATTTATGATTATTTCCCAGAATTACAGATTTAGTAAGGAATTAATATGATCTATATTTTCTTGGCTTTTTAGATTTTACCATATGATGTTCTTTTGTCAATAAACTATTACTGGAATTGATTCAAGTCACCTTTCAGCAGAAGTGTAAATATCATTATAATGATTAGTTTTACCAAAAACACAGTACAATTGTGGCAAAGAGTCTAGGATTGTGCAAGATGGGGCATTTTCATCAGTTTCTCTGATGAAAATCTATATATGCATATAAAATACATATAGCAGATGCAACAAAAAAAAACAAAATAAATATATCCTATAAAGAAGCAAATCTTTTCTAAAGCTATTAATATTTCCAATTTTTATATAACATATTTTGATCCAAGCTAATGATATTAGCTTTTCATAAGTATATGCCCTAATTTTTACAATTAGAAACTAGAATGGGCTAAAGAAGTAGTGCTACAAGTAGGATGTTTGTCTTGAATGTCACAGACCTAGGGTGGATCCTCTGTATCCTATATGGACAACAAGCCCTTCAGGAGTGATCCCTGATTGCAAAGTTAGAAGTAACTCGTAAGCATCACTGGATGTGGCCCAAATGCATAAAAAGAACAAATAAACAAAAAAGTAGAAGCTAGGATAATGCTCTAAACTTTGCAGTACCACGACTATGAGGAAAAATTAATTTCTGAAAGAAACGGTATGTATGCAGTAGCAAGTGCTTTGTAAAACAGACACCTGCAATAAGTTTAAGGGCACAAAATATCTCACTAGCATATGACTTTATATAAAGAAGTCAGAAAAAAATGCTGCTATCTTGAATTAGTTATTGTTGGCTATTCTTAGCAAGATGATTCAAGAGATGTACATAGAAGATCAGTTCTGTAGGTCAATTTGGAAATAAACTAGGGAAAACCTAGAAGAGAATACAAAATTAAAAGATTAAACTGTAGAAGATGCAACCTCACCTTATTGCTAACCAAAAATAATAGACATACAAATGGAAAATTTATTAAAATTTCAATTAATTTTAAAGGCAAAATTAGAGATTTTTATAAAAATTTATTTATTGAAATGACAAACAGCACATTTATTCTGTTACAAAATAAGTTTTAAAAAATATATCGACAAAAATTGTACATCAGAAAATAATATAATCACGCAAGGTCAATAAATAAAACTAAAGCTATTAAAAATATTTAAAGGGAAGTTAAATGAAATAAGGGAGGAAATAATAAAGCTTAGACCAGAAACCAATGAAATGGAAACTAGTAAAAAAATCAGTGAAATCAAGAACAGGTTTTACAAAATTTTAAGCAAGATTGACAAACCATTAGCTAGACTCACAAAGAAATAAATGAAGAAAGCTTTAATAAGCTGAATCAGAAATGTAAGAAACATCACAACAGATAGTACAGAAATTCAAAGGTTAATCATACATTAGCATGAATAACTGTATGCCATGGAATTAGAGAGTCTAAAAGAAATGGATAATTTATGGGTTATTTTTTAAAACTAATAACCTTTTAAGACTTTATCAGCGGAAGTAAGAGCACCTCAGCAGATCAATCTCTAGTCAATAAACATAAATGATGAATAAAACAAAAATCTGGGCCCAAAGATATTACTACTGAATTATTCTAAACCTTCAAAGAAGTTGTACTTCAAATTCTTCCTAAGGTCTTTCAGAAATAGAAAGAGACAAGATTTCTCTGTTTCTATAAGACAAATATTATCCTGATATTAAAATAAGACAGAAACATCATTTAAAAGAATGCAACTATAAATTAATTTCCTGATGAATATTTATTCAAATAACCTCAACAAAATATTAATTAACTAAATCTAGCAACACACTTGAAGGATCATAGACTGAGACTCTACAGGCACGACCTATAGAGCACACACCTTTCATGTGATCAAACAGGGTTCAATCCCCTGCATTCCAGATGAACCCTCAAGATCTACCAGGAGTGAACTCTGAGCATAAAACCAGAAATAAACTCTGAGCATTGCTTGGTGCAACAAAAAATCAGCAATGGCCAAAGAGATAGTACAGCATGTTAGGCACTTGCCTTATTTGCATCCATCCCAAGTTCAATTTGTCACACTCCATATGGTCCCCAAGTCTTCCAGGAGTGATCCCAAAATGCAGACTTTTATCCCTAAGAGTAGGCCCTGAGCACAGCTGGGTGTGATACAAAATATAAATAATAAATAAATAAAAGAATCATATACCATGATTGACTAGAATTAACCCTAGAGAGTAAATAATAGCTTAATATATAGAAGTCAATCAATGTAATACAACATATTAATGCAAGGAAAGATATAGATTGTACAACGTGCTATCAATAGATAACAGAAAGCATTTAACAATAACCAGCATCAATTCATGTGAAAATTCTTAATAACATGGGAATAAACTTTCCTTAACATACCTAAAGCTCTTTTCCTGAATATAAATCATGCTCACGGGTAAAAGACTAAAAGCCTTTCGTCTAAGATCAGACACAAGACAAGGTCTCAATACTATTATTCACATAATGTTGGAATTCCTCACCATAGCAATTAGAAAAGAAACTGACTGGAAGTCAAACTACTTGAAGATAGCATTACACTGTGCTTAGAAAAACTGACTTTATTTTTTTCAAATTTCCCAGAACAATAAACTTGTACAGTGAATACACACTATAAAATCAACACAGAAATATTTAGCATCTTTTGCAAAATCAGTGAAGATGGAGGAGATATTTAAGAATTTTCCTTCACAATTGTGTCTCCAAAAAATCAATTGACTAGAAATTATCCTAACTAAATAAGTGAAAGACACACTAAGAAAACATAACCACTACTAAAGGAAATAGAAGACATAATGAAACAGAAATACATTCCTTCTTTGTGGATTAGAAGTATTAATGTTTTCAAAATTACTGTCTTCCACAAAGAACTATACAAGTTCAGTGTAGACCCTATAAATATTCTTTACATTTATAAAGGACATAGACTATATCATAGTTAAAATTTACATGGAGTAATAAAACCTTCATAATAGCCAAAGTATCCTATAAAAAATGGAAAGATTTTCTTTACCAACTTTAAATTATATTATAAAGCTAAGGTAATCAAAAGAGTGCTATACTGAAATAAAGAAAGACTCAGACCAATGGAACAGAATTAAGAATCCAGAGACAGATCATTTGGCATGATCAGCTAACCTCCATTAAAGTAGCAAAGAGTATGAAGTGAAGCAAGGAAAGCATATTCAACAAATGGTGGGCAACCTAGTTAACCACTTGCAAAAAAATAAATAAGTGCATTAAGATCTCCCATCTCAACCTAACACAGAAATCAATTTAAAACCACTTAGCTTGAGGAGAGAGCAATAGTCCAGTGGGTAGGGCATTTGCCTTGGATACTACCAACTGGTTTGATCCTTGGCATCCTATACGGTTCCCCATGCACTTCCAGGAGTGATTCCTGAGTGCAGAGCCAGGAGTAACCTCTAAGCATTGCCAGGTATGACCCAAAAAAGCAAAAAACAAACAAACAAAAATCGCACTTAGCTTGACATTAGGCATGAAACCATGAATTATCTTGATAAGTAGGCAATCATGACTTTAAATTTAGGGGTATTTTATATAACTTAATGTGAAAGGCCAATGAAACAGATGTAAGAAAATATTTTAAAAAACACAATGTATTAGATTCAGTTAAGAAGCTTCAGCACTCAGCTTCCTACCTCTGGGGTGCAGTACTCCCACACCACTCACAAAGGGTGACACAGTAAAGGTGGAGGGGGAGGGTAAATAAGAAGCTTAAGCACTGCAAAATAAATGGCTAGATTATAAAGAAATCATACAGGGGCAGGAGCAATATTACAGAGGGTAGGATGCCTCTCCTTGCATGTAGCCAAGCCAGGTTCAATCTCAGCTATACCACGTGGCCCTCCTGAACACAGCCAGGGAGATCCTTGAGTTCAAAGCCAGGACTAAGTCTTGAGCAACTCAAGGGGGTCCCCTCCCCACTGGAACCCTCCAAAAATATCCTACAGACTTGGAAAAAATATTTGCTTATCATTCACCTAAAAAAAGAGTAACTACGTAAGGTATATGAAAATGTGCTATCCATCACTTAGAATCACTGATACACAAACTAAAGTGACAATGAGGCATCACCTCACACCAATGGCACTGGAAAACCTAGAATAAATAGAAACAAGTTCTGGCACAGATGTGGGGAGAAATGACACCTCATCCAATAGTGGGGATGTCAACTGATTCAGCGCCCTGTGGAAAACAGTATGAAGACTTCTCACAAACGTAAGATCTGAAATTTCAGATGATCCCATAGTTTCACTTCTTGGCATCTACCCCCAAGGGCTCAAAAATACTATTTTATAAAAAGACAGTTGTGCTTCTAGGTTCATTGCAGCAGAATTCACAGTAGCCAAGATCTAGAAACAAATCAAGTGATCAAAAACAGGTGGATGTGTTAGGAACTCATCTTATATAAACATAATATAATACTACTTAACTAAAAGGAACAAAATAAAGCATACAATGTGCTGCTACATGCTAAGACTTGGAGGGTATTCAGAAGAGTAGTTGGTGAGAAGAGGAAAATATAGATTGAATTCCTTTATATGTTAGATATAAAGAAAATTAGTAAGGAAATAACAAATGAAGTAAGGCAACATAACCTGAGAACTAGCTTCCATAACTTAGCTTATGTGTGTGTGTTTGTGTGTGTGTGTGTGTGTGTGTGGTTTGTGTAGTGTGGGGGATTGGGGTCGGCATCTGGGACATTGGAGTAGGGAAGCTGACACTGGTGGTGGGTTTTATGTTAGAACATTAATTTCATGAAACTATCACCAACAATTTGTACATTATCATACCTCAATAAAACTGTAGAGAATGCCAGTGTTAAGGATTTTCCAGCATTAATCTTATAATAATTCATAAAGATATAATTGCCACAGTTAAGCCTATACCCGTAGACTTGTCCCAAAAGAAATCGTGAACATAGATACTGAGCAATATTAATTTTTATCAATCACATTTTTCAAAGATGCCTCAGTTCCTGAGGCTGCTATAATATCAAAAGAGCCAAGAGTCTAGACTAAAAGAGACAGTGACTGTTTGAGAACTTAAAGGCCCTTTGATTCAATCTGCAGGAAATTCATTGTAAAAAGCTGTTCAGGCATCAAGAACATACGCTCTAATTCATTCTTCAGATAGGACAAAAAAAAAGATAAATGGAAATGGAAGGCTTATAAGAGAAGTCCATACTCTCAAAACCCATGGAAAGCAACAAAAAGTGCTCCCCACCTTCATGTTAGGCCTCACAATGCATCCCAATGTCCTTTCAGAAGTACGATGATAAATGAGTTTTTATGCTTCCCACATTTTTCCAAATGGGAACATTTATCAAACTTATTCAGCTTCTGCTCTACTACAAATACGTGAAATAATAACAAAGGCATGTTTTAAAAAAAATACAACATATTCTCAAGGAAAACCTTGCTCTCATTTCATGTAGAGCCATTCATACAATTCTAGACTGTGAGTTTTACCGGTAGGATATTTTAGGTTGTTTCTGATCAAATAACTTTATCATTTCATTTATTTTAGTGTATAAGGGAGATAAATTTGAGGCACCAAGTAGGAGACTAAGACAGAAGGAATAAATTTTTCATATATTTTATATTTTTCTCTGTAAAATAATTGAGCTTCCTTGCTTTGTTAATGTCAGATTTGGCCAGTGACTTGCTTAGACAGTAAAACGTAAGTAAAGAAAAATGGGATACTTCTGTGAAGTTTACAAAAGCTACTGAAAATTTAGCATCTCTCTTATTCCTGCCGGAAGTCCAGCAACTATCCACATAGGAGTTGTTTTGCCTACTTAGACACCAGACAAGGAAAATACTGTGAATCTTAGTCATAACCAATGATCCACAATTGACATATTACAAAAATAAACAATGAAGCTTTGTTATCCTCATAAACCATTATAATTGTGACAGTGTGGTTACATATTTCTAAACTTTAATAACCTAAGCTAATGACACAAGTGAGCTAAAAAAAAAACTACTAGTGAGCACTATTCCTGAAAGAATGGCCCAAAAGAAATATATATATTTCATATTTCATGAATGAACTATATATATTTCATGAATATATAATATTCATGAATGAAATATATATTTATGAATGAAATATATATTTTCATGAATGAAATTTCATGAATGAAATATATATATATATATCAGTATAAATGTTCTAACCATAGATTAATATCAAAGTATCATTTGTATGTATGTATGGTTTAGTATGAATGTGACAGGCACAGATTTCATATTTAACATTTCTAAAGAAAATAATAATCACATGATATATTAGCCATAAAGAACGAGAAATTAATCACTTTTGAAAATGAAAAGCAGAGTTAGGCCGAGCAATAACCCTGTGGGTAGAGCGTTTGCCTTGCATGCGGCCAGCCCATGCCAGCCTGGGTTCAATCCCTGGCATCCCATATGGTTCCCTGAGCACCTCCAGGAGTAATTCCTGAGTGCAGAGCCAGGAATAACCCCTGAGCATTGCCAGGTGTGACCCCCAAAAAGCAAAACAAATAAAAAAAAATGAAAAAATAAAAAGCAGAGTCAAAGAGATAGGACTACGACTAAAGAGGCTTCCTTGCACACAGAGCACTTGAATTTGATCTCTGGAACTGCAAAATGTCTCTTGAGTCCTGCCTGGAGCGAACCCAGAGAATAGTCAAGAATAGTCAAGTCAGAGAAAAACAAACAAAAAAGACCATTTAATAACAAGAGGGTGACAAAATCTGTACTCCAACCTAGTGAAATGTTACAGTCACAGTTCTTTCATAACAAATAATAGATTTTCAATTTGACAGAGAAAAAAAATATAAATGAGTCCTTGCCATCACAATCAAGTATTAATGATCATTTATGTAAAGGCTGAGATCAATGAACCAACATGACTAACTTACAATAATTACATCAAAAACATATTGAATATGCATCACCACATATTTCTAAAATGCAACCTCAAATTTAATCCTTACAACCCGTTCCCAGAAGTTTGAACTTGCAATAAACAAGATCCATATATGTACATGTCAAAATCTAAAGGGAGTGAATATGTGACTCACAGAAGGCAAGCCTACACATTCAGTCACAAGGATTATTTCCCTCACGGTAACATTATAAATAAATCATGACTACATGAACATAAAGTTTTCAGAGGGGAAAACCAATCTTCTATATTATGGAGTCCAAAAAAAGACAAGACAATGCCTCCGCTTCTAAGTATGAAAGGGAAACTAGTTGATAAGAGTCTAAGACTCTGCTGCAACTGTTTAAGATGTTGTTGCTGCTGTTGATGAGTTAGGTCCAGACCTTTCTCTTTTACTATAAGAGATGGACCTAACAGTGTTGAGTCCACTGTCTAAAAGGTGTTTCGGTATGCAGTTGAACAAAGGCTCTGCTTTGGAGACAGTGAATGAGTAGCTAAGTACCTTAATTTTGTTTTCTTGTTTTTTCATTTTTAGGCCGCACCTAGCAGTGTTCAGACTTACTCCTGTCTCTGCTCTCAGTGGTCACCCCTGATGGGTTCCATATGTGGTGCCATATAAAACCCATGTCAGCCATGTGCAAGGCAAATACCAGATAGGCTGTACTGTTGCTCTTGCCCCTAGGTTTTGAATTCTGCATTGCCTATCAAAACTCAGATTTGAAAATTGTACATAGGTAGCTGAAAGACATGTCTTGACATATGTAAAAATGCTTTCGATATTGCTCACATGCCACTTGATGTAATAGCTGTTGAAGCTTGTCACCAAAGGCTTACCTGCAGGAAAGAACCTGACAATGAAGTTTATAAACGACACCAAGAATAGGAAAACCAGAAGAGAAAAGCTCTTGCTAATGATGTTGATACATCCTAAGATCTTTCCTTCCTTCTTAATAACACTAGGAACACTATGCTCAGCTTGCTCAACTTAAATATGTGAACAAGATCTCCAAACACTACATCCAATTTTTTCTTGCACATTTCAAAACTGTTTCTTAGAAAACACTTAAAGTATTCTGATATACAAATTTATGACAATTAAAACTTTTAAAAAATGTCATCAAAATGCTGAAAAGTAAATGAGATTGCAAATAAAAAAATTATAAAGATTTTTTAATTTTTAAAAATTTTATTATATCACTGTGAGATGTACAATTACAAAGATGCTCATAGTTGGTCTCAGTCAAACAGCGTTCCTGCAACTGTCCCTTCTCCAGTGCCCCATTCCCACCACAAATGTACCCACATTCCCTCCCACTCACCACCTAGCCTACCTCAAGCCGGCACTTTTTTTTTTTTTGCTTCTTTGGGTCACACCCGGCAATGCTCAAAGGTTTCACCCTGGCTCTGCACTCAGGAATTACTCCTGGCGGTGCTCGGGGGACCATATGGGATGCCAGGGATCGATCCCGGGCCTGCATGGGCCAGCAGCGTGCAAGGCAAACATCTTACCCCCTGGGCTATCACTCCAGTCCCATCTTTTTCTTTTCCTTATTCTCACTCCTCTCTCTGTCTCTCTCTGTCTCTCTCTCTGTCTCTCTGTCACTCTCTCTTTCTCTCTGTCTCTCTGTCTTTCTGTCTCTCTCTCACTCTCCTCTTACACATTATGGCTTGCCCTATAGACATTTAGGGTTTATCATGCAAGTCTTTTTGTGTATATTCAATGCTGAGTTCTATTCTGGCATTACCATATCCAGCAATTAGTAGAAAACTGGTATATATTTATATCCCATTAATGAAGGCAGTCATTCTATATTTATCCCTTTCCTTCTGACTAACTTCACTCAGCATGATAATCTCCATGTCCATCCATTTTCAGGTAAATATCATGACTTCATCTTTTCTAACATCTGCATAGTATTCTATTGTGTAGATGTACCACAGCTTCTTTAGCCATCTTCTGTTCTCAGGCATTTAGGTTTTTCCAGATTCTGGCTATGGTTAATAAAGCTGCGATGATAATAGAAGTGAAGATAGTGTTTCTGCGTATGTTTTTAGGTATCCAGGGTATATTTTCAGGTAATGCAGGATCAAATGGGAGCTCAATAAAGTAACACAATAGTAGTCAGAGACTTCAAAACTGTTTTATCAACTCTTGATAGATCAACAAGACTGAACTTCACCAAGGAAATTCAGGCCCTGAAGGAAGAAATGAAAGAAAGTGGGCTGGTGGATATATGCAGGGCTTTTCATCTCAAAAAAGACTGAATACACATTAATCTCCAGTGCACAAGGAACATTCTCCAAGATAGACTACATGCTGAGCCAGAAAGCGTACCTCAATAAAATAAAAAGATAGAAATTGTGTCAACTATTTTCTCAGACCAAGATGCACTGAAAATGGAAGTTGACCACATGCAGAAACAGGGAGTCAAACCAAACGCCTGAAAACTGAACAACTCACTGCTAAAAAACCAGTGAGTCATAGAAGAAATCAAAGAGGAAATCAAAAGATGCTCATAAGTCCCTATGTTCCTTGTCACCCACACCAAACTTTGCAAACAACCCAGACACTTACTAACTGTACTATCTAGCCACTTAAGAACACATTTGCAACCTATAGTAGTAAAAATGGTAAAGCAGCACAGAATTCCATCAAGCTCATTGAGTGAAGTCACTAGCCCAGATGAGACAAGCAATAATGATGAGCTATATAACTTCTCTAATAAGGAAATTTAGAAGGAAGGAATTGTTAAGGATGCATAAGGAACTTAAAAAAGCAGTGGAATACAAAATCAATAAAATACAAGGGATATGAGAGCAGAAATGAGGAAAGTAAAGATCAATATACAAGCAGAAATGACAGATATTAAAACTGTGGTAAGAGAAATGAAAAAAAAAAAACATTGGAAGATTTCCATAGCAGAGTAACAGCGCTGAAGAAAGAATTAGTGATCTCCAAGACAAGGACCAAATATTCTCTAGACAATAGCAAAAGATGGAGAAAATTCGCAATTAATGAACAGACAAGAGATAATCGGGATGAAATCAAAAGGAATAACATAAGGATCATTGGGATCCCAGAAAGGAAAGAAGATAACCCTGATGAAGATGCACCTGTCAAAGCCATCATTGCTGATATGTTCTCAGAACTAAAGAATGCGTGCTACCAGATTCAGGAGGCATGAAGGGTGTCAACTAAAAGAAATTCCAGTAAGAACACTCAAAGACACATACTAGAATGATATTAGAATGACAAAAACCATAGCTAGAGATAGAATATTGAAAGCTGCAAATAAAAAGAAGGAACTCACATACAAAGGAGCATCCCTAAGAGTTACAGCAGACTTTTCATATGAAACATTCTGAGACCTAAAAATAATGGTGGAATACTGTGAAAAGACTCTGTGAACTGAAGGCCTCACCAACAGTTCTTTACCTGGTGAGACTCACATTCAGATATGAAAAAGATATACAACTTCATGGATAAGCAACAACACAGAAACTTCATAGACTCAAAACCAACTTTAAAAGAAGGACTGAAGGGTCTACTGTAAAATAAGACAAAACCAAAAACAAAACAGATTTAAACAGAAAGATGGCACAAAATCCCATAATATCTCTCTAATGGCAACAGTCTAAATGCACCAGTTAAGAGAAACAGAGTGGCAAAATGGATTAAAAAAAACTGAATCCAACATTCTGCTCCCTACAAGAAACACATCTGAATAATCAGAGAAAACACAGACTCAAAATCAAAGGCTGGAGACAATTCTCCATGCAATAACTCCTCCAAAAAGGCTGGTATGGCCATATTAGTATTAGTGTCTGATAACAGACTTCAGACTGAAAAAGGTAGAAGGTACAGTGAAGGCCTTTTCTTAATAATTAAGGGATCTGGATATCAGGAAGAAATTACATTACAAAACAAATTCACCCAATGAGGAGCCAGCAAAAATACTTTAAAACAACTGCTAATAGACCTCAAAGAAGACTATCCCACAATAGTAGTTGGGGATTTCAACACTTCTTTATTAACTACTGATAGATCAACAAGACAAAAATTTGCCAAGGAAATACTGGTCCTGAAGTAAGAAATGGAAGAAGAGAGATGATTGATACATACAGGGCTTTTCATCCCAAAAAAGACAAATACACATTTTTCTCCAGTGCACATGGAGAATTCTTCATATAGACCATGTGCTGAGCCACAAAGCATACCTCAATAAAATAAAAAAGATAAAAATTGTGTCAACTATCTTTTCAGACCATGATGCACTGAAAATGGAAGTTAACCACACACAGAAATAGGGAGTCAAACCAAACACCTGGAAACGATCAGCTCACTGCTGAACAGAAGTGGTAATAGATGAAACCAAACAGGAAATCCAAAGATTCCTGGAAACAAATGAAAATTTAGACACCAACTATCAGAATTTGTGGGACATAGCAAAAGCAGTGTTAAGAGGAAAGTTTATGGCTCTGCAAGCATTCATCAGGAAATAGAAAGGGTCCACATAAATAACTTGATGTCCTAGCTCAAAATATTAGAAAAGATCAACAAAAAGGAGCACAACTCAGAAAGAATGAAATGATAAAATTTAGAGAGGAAATCAATGAGCTGAAACAAAAAGAAAAATCCAAAAGATTAATAAAACCAAAAACTGGTACTTTGAAAAAAAATAAACAAGATCGACAAACCACATGAAAAACTTGTTAGTACAAGGAAAGGAGAGAAACCAAATAAGTAGAATCAGAAATTAAAAGGGAGATATCATAACAGAAACCACATAAACCCACAAGATCATCAGAGATTACTTTGAGAGTCTGTATGCCATGAAACATGAGAACCTAGAAGAAATGGATGAATTCCTGAACTCCTAAAACCTCCCACATCTGAAACAAGAAAACCTGCAATACCTGAATAAGCCTATCACCATCGAAGAAATTGAAATAGTAATTAAAATCTGCCCAAACACAAAAGTCCAGGTCCAGGTGGATTCACTAGGGGTCGTATTTGATATGATAAATACCAGTGACAATTACAGACCTCATTCCCATGACCTAAAGGAATGGTCTGAGGCTCTTTGTGTTCCTGGAGTGAGCAGATGTCCTTGGGCTACACTAGCATGCACCAGGACGTATGGGGATGTTACTGGTGCCCGCTCAAGCAAATCAATGAACAATGGGAAGACAAGTAATACAAATGATACAAGTGATGCTTTGTCGCTCATATTGTGATCTATCTTGGAGTATATTCCATGTGCACTAGAAACAAAATGTGTATTTGCCTTTTGGGGATGAAATGCCCTGTATATATCAACTAGCCTTCTTTCTTCCATTTCTTCCTTTAGGGCCCGTATTTCCTTGATGAGTTTCCATCTTGTTGATCTGTCAAGAGTTGATAGAGCAGCACTAAAGTCCCCAACTACATTCATGTTGCTGTCAATGTTCCTCTGTAGTCTATTAGCAGTTGTTTTAGGTATTTTGCTGACCTCGCATTGGGTGCATATATGTTTAGGAGTATAATTTCTTCTTTATGTATGTATCCTTTGATTATTAAGAGGTAACCTTCACTATCCCTTCTGACCTTTTCGGCCTGAAGTCTATGTTATCAGAAACTAGTATGGCCACCCCAGCCTTTTGGAGGGGTTGTTTGAGTGTAGGATTGTTTTGCATTCTTTAACTTTGAGCCTATCTTTGCTCTGGTTGCTCAGATGTGTTTCTTGAATGCAGCAGAATGTTGGGTTCTTTTTTTTAATCAATTTTGCTACTCTGTGTCTATTAGCTTGCATTTGGTCGTCGGCATTGAGAGATTATTGTCATGAGAATTTGTACCATCTTTCTATATAGGTTTATTGTTCTTTTGTGTTTTGTCTTGTCTTAGCATAGCTCTCTCAGCCCTTGTTTTTAAGGTTGGTTTTGAGTCTATGAAGTTACTGAGCTGTTGTTTATCCAAGAAGCTTTATCTGTCCTTCAAATCTGAATGAGAGTCTAGCTGAGTAAAGAATTTTGGGTAATGCCTTCATTTAATTGAGTTTTTTCACTATATCCCACTATATGCCTTCAGGCTAGGAGGGTCTGTTCTGAAAGGTCTGCTGAAAGTTGAATGGATGCTCCTTGTATACAATGTCCTTATTTGATCTTGCTGCTTAAAGAATTGTTTCTCTATCTATGGCATCCATTATTCTGACTCGGGTATTTCTTGAAGTCTTTTTTATTGGGGTCTCTTTTTGCTGGTATCCTTTGGGCTTCTTCGATTTGAATACCTGCATCTTTTAATGCTGGGAACTTTTCTACAAGGATTTTTTTTAACTATATTTCCTTGGGGTTGCTTTCTTGTTCCTCTGGGACTCCAATGAATCTTATGTTGTTCGTTTTGGATTCATCCTAAAGTTATCTGTTCCACTGATGATCCATTTTTGGTCCTTTTTCATCTGTTGCATCTCCCTGAGTGCTCTCTGCATCTCATCCTCATTCTCACTGATTCTGTCTTCTGTTGCTTTCACCCTGTTGTTGAGAACTTCTATTGTGTTAATCATTTCATCTATTGAGTTTTTATTGATGATATTTCTGTTTGTATTGTTCTCATTTCCTGTATCTGCTCTCATTTCCTCCAGTAATTTATTGACTGCCCTTTCCATTGCTTCCTTTATGTCCTCCTGTATTTTATTGGACATCTGTTCCATTTTATCTTGAGTTCATTAAACATCCTCACCATTTCTTCTCTGAATTCTTTGTCAGGAAGATTATGAATATGTGTACTTTTTTTAGTCTTCAGGGTTGTTTTCTGTGTCCACTGTTCTGGCTGGGGATCTGTGTTGTTTCCCCCATGATACTGTGGTCGTGGTGTGTTGCAGGACTCCTAAGGGCCGCTGCATCTGCTCTGGATTGCCTCCCGCAAATCACTCCGTAGATAAGGGGGTAGTCTAAATGTGGCAGTTTATCCGACCATGCATGCTGTACTGACTGGTATAAATATTCTCCCATGCTACCACAATCATCGTGGGACTAGCTAGATCTTACCAGCATATTAGCCTGGCCACATAGGACACCTAAGTAATTAGACCAGAGAGAAATGCTGTTTGCTTCCAAGCAAACAAGCATGGCTCCCTGATATACTCAAAGGCAACTAAAATATAAAACTACAATGAAGTAGAGGAGACTTGTGAAGGCTTGGAGAAATATTTAACTGGCATTGGTGTTGGTCTTTGGTACAGAGACATGCCATCTCAGAAACCCCCTTCTCTACACTACAAAGGCATTCCCAAGCAGATTTCGGCTCAAAACATTAGCACAGTAAAGGCCCTAGGTGAGGTGCAGGGAGGGATTACCTAAGGGCATTGGACCCTCCCTGCTTTCCATAACAGTGGGAGGAAGGTCTGAGTTACAGGGATATAAACTAGCCGGTTCCCGCTCTCCCTTCCTTCTTCCTTGTGGGATCTCTCCTTGTGAGCGTTCATTCCCTTTGGAAGCTTTTACACGTGGTGGTCGCCATCTTGGCCTACACGTGGCTGGGGTTCTAGCCTGGAATCCTAAGCATCGGGGTTTTTCCTTTTGCTGATTTGTATGCCTGAACCTGTGATAAGTAAAGCCTTTTAAAACTGCATCGGATTCCTGAGTTTTCATCCGTTCTCGCCGGCTTCGGAGGTAGAAGGGAACTTCGCTTCCCGGCACTGTCAGGGACCCCGCGGAGCGCCCGACAGTGGTGGGTGGTTTCTTGTGGGGCAATGTTTCTTCCTCACTGTTACGTAGGATTCTGGAGATGCTCAGCAGATGGTGTTCTCTTCCCTCTTCCTCTTGCATTATGTTACCTTCCTCTTGGTATTGAATTTCCTGCTTTTTTGTATTAGTATGCAGCTTCCTACCCAGCCAGTCATGCCCCCAGGGAGGTTACCTGAGGGGGAGGTGTCCTGGTGTGAAGATGCAAACTGTCCCATCTATTTCCTCTTCGACTTGGAATTCTGGGAGCTGTAGTTTTGGATTTTTTCCCCTAACACATGACTACTATGGCTCTGGGGCCTGACTGAGGCCTTCCCCTCTCCATTTTTACCATGCGTCTGCCTGGCCAGCCACACTCCCAGGGAACTAAAGAAGTTTTTAGCTGGTGAAATAAAATTTATAATTTTCAGTGTAAAGAAGGGATAATTTCAGGGTTTTACAGGTAACTTAAAGCATTATATACTATCAAAATCTGATGAAATAATCATATATACCATCCACTGGAACAATTGCCACAAATCACCATGTGTTCTCTTATAGAAAAGTAAGCCAATGCAGTCATTTTCTTTTTTAAGACAATCCAGAAATTTATGTTTATATATATATATATATATATATATATATATATATATATATTTGTATGTATTATTTTAAGTAGCATCCACTAATTTAAAAAGAACTATAACAAAAGTTGTGAATGGCAACAATTTGTGAATGCAATGAATCACAACTGTTAGGAAGCTTGTCATACAAGAAGGCCTATACATTTAACTTCTGGCTATAATCATTGATCTTCTCAACTCTCAAGTTGAAGCCCTTACTCAGATAACTAAAGGAAAATATCAAAGAGAAGAGAGTGTTTGTTAGACCTAAAAAGTAAAATATGAATTAAAGAAGAGCTATAAGCATTGTGATTAAGTATCATGATCACAAAGGTAGACCTGAGAGAATCAAAATACTTGAGGCCGGCTGATTTTTTGAGTTGTCCTTAAATTTCAACTATGAGTCAAGCATCAATATATAGAGCTACTTTGTTAGGATCACCAAGTGTTGGGAGATCTCCACAAACAGAACTTAAGAAATGCTAAATCTAGTTCTGTTGCATTGCCTTCAAATTGAACAGATGGATTATGACCATACTAGACTAGATTTCCTCTAGATTCACTAAGCAATTGACACTTTAAAATTTGTTACAGTGGTAAGCTAGCACAGAATAGAGTAGTGAAAAAGCATGATTCAGAACAAGGGATCTACCTAGAGTTGAGTTTTCTAGCGTCCTAGTAAACTTACAAGGATGTTGTAAACCTTACTGCACTTTAGAGGCACTGGGACTTGGAATGTTTTTCAGAAAAAATTTAATAGTTCACAGAAAATTAAGATGGGAACCCTACTTCTGTGTGTTTTGATCCCAAGAGACAATGAGAAGTCAGAGGTAGAATTCAAAGGAATGTAGAAATGTCTAAACTACTTAAATTGTTTAAATTCTGCTGCTGAAAATACAAGTCATTATTCACATGCTCAATATTTTTTAATTTAGTTGCTCAGCAAAATGTATTTGTAACCCAAAAACCTGGTGGTGCTTTCACAGTCACAGTCACTCATGGGCAAGTGCAGGAACAGAGCTGCAAAGTTTTTGAGCCAGCAGATACACAGGTTTCCATTCAAGGGCAAACAAAGCATCTGCCATCTTATTTCAGTGGACAAACTGTAAACACTTTTTGCAATATATTTAATACTATATTTATTGTGCTTTTTGTCAGTTATTTTTCTGCTTATACTGGGCACCATATCTAGAGTTGAAGTGTTTTAGTGTTCCTTAGCACAACAAGGTTGTGATGTGCCTTACAGAGAAAACACATATATCAAATTAACTTCCCTAGGGTAGGAGTTGCAGTGCTTTCTAGCAGTATGTTTAATGTTAACAAATCAACAATACATGCTAAAGAATGTGTCTGTAATCAGAAACACACATAAAACAAAGTTATGTATTGATTGGGTGACAAAAAATATTGTGACGGGCTGGCAGGAACCTAACCTTGTATTTCCCCTAGGGGCAATGATTCAGTATTCACTGTTCAGTGCTTATAAAACACAACTATTATAAATGAAAAGAATTTATCATTTCTAAATTTAGATGAGATCAACTCTTAAGAACAATATTATAGAAAGTTTTCATACATAAGATCAAAGGACAGCAAAAAAACCCAAGCCGAGTACTTAAATTTCAGTTTTAAATTTTAGTGCCATTGAAGAACGGATTCAAACCTCAAATGTACAGTTAGATTAAACAAGCTTTCAGGTACTTTGAGCCTCTCAAATTCCATGATCCTACAATTGATCAAAAAGTTGACTGAGTATTATAGTTTCCATTTATATAGACTATAAATGTTGGAAAAAATAATAACTTAGCTCTCGTTCAATGTCCAGTTATTCTATTCAAGAAAAGGATTTTTCTCACACTCTATGAAAATGTTCAGCTTTTTAAGGACTGTAATCTTAAAATTTCCTTTCTAGCATCAAATTATATTGCAATTTTTTAACTCCATTCAAATTCATACTTCACTTTTATTATATATTTAAATTATTGCCCTTCTTTGTTGGTTGGGGGAAATGCTCAAAAATCTCTTAAAATAGAATATTGTCTGTTCATAACATGAGTGTTATGAACAGACAATTTGCCTGCCCATGCCCTTCCATAGACCTAAGAATTACATTCACAATATTAAGTTACAAAACATGTCACCTGACATGTTCCTGCTATTCTACACCAAGTAAATATTGTGATTATTAAAACCCTAAAAATCACCTCAAACAATATATAAATTTTTTGGACAAGAGTCATTATTCCATGTAGTTTTCAAGGAAAAAAATCCCTCAGAATTATCTCACAAGTGTGATAAACTATAATTCTGTCTAATCTGGGTAGGGACACAGTTCATAAAACTAAAATATCCAGGGGCCGGAGTGATAGTACAGCATTTTTTGTGTTTGCCTTTGCACACGGCCGACTGGGTTTTTGCCTTGGAAGGTGTTTGCCTTGCACACGGCCGACCCGGGTTTGATCCCCAGCAAAAGTTGACTGAGTATTGGCCAGGAGTAATTCCTGAGTGCAAAGCCAGGCGTAGCCCCTGAGCATTGCCAGGTGTGACCCAAAAAGAGAAAAAAAAAAGCTTAAAAAAATAAAATATCCGGGCAGCAGTTAGCTAAACCATTCTCCTTACAATAAGCTGGAGAGGCAATGACTACATCTCAAGTTGAGTGTTTAGCTGCATGAGTTAATACTCTACATCTCACACAGAAAAAAAGAGTGATAAAATTAATATTGCTAAATAAAGCAACACATAATGAAGAAAGAGAACAAATTAGAGTTGAAGGGGAGAAAAAGCAACTAAGATAATGCTGTATCAAAAGTAAAGTAGAAAAATATTCTTAGAGTAATTTAAAACCAACTCAAATTGTTGTCACTATGTTTTCAGTCCTCGTTAAGCTCTGAGTATTTTAATGCTAATTATATCCTTAAGTATCTCAGAGTATCTTAATGATAACTACATCATTTGAAGAAGTATGATTAAATCAACTGTGAATTTAAAAGCACACTGCCTAAAAGGTAGGTGCCTGTTAATAAATGTGTAGTTGAACTGAGAAAAGCTTTTAGGTGACTTGTCACTATTTTATTTTAAAAACTCATAGCTAATTAACAGATTTTTAGTCTGAGCAGGTGAATAGTTCACAAAAATGGTTGTACTTTTGCCTATCTGTAATGATAAATATATATATATATATAAATAAAAGCCAAAAAATATTAGTGTAAATGTAATATATAGCACCACTTCCTTGTAACAGAATTTTTGCTTTCCTTTAATATAGCCAAATACAGCTGTTTGAATCACAGATTTAGCCTATATTCAACAATTATCAAATAACTTATTCTACATGAGAAAATATAAAGAAGGGGGAATACCTTGCAGAGACATTACAGCTACTCAGAAAGATATCAGTTAAATTGTGTAGCATAACATCTATTATATACTACATTAGAAGGAAACAAGGCAGCCAGGGAGCAGAAGAGACGCATGACTGCATATAAACGGAACCGAACCTAGATTGAAGTAGAATTAAATGTGACCAGAAATTGGCAGACTGATGAGCTAAATATACAGACTCATTTATTTCAATTATGCAAATTTGAAAATGTTTTGGATAAAAGGAGCTATATATTAATGTAATGCTGGTTTCCTGCATCATGCCGAAGTTATCTTTCAAAATATAGCTCTTTAAATGACTTTTGGCTAAGACACGCTTTTACTTTCAATGATCAAAATTGAGGTGTCATCCAAAGAAAATATTTCCGAAATCCAGGTGAAATAGAAATATACGATTGAGCTTCCTGAATCACACCTGCTTGACAAAGTAAAGATGTTCCCATCAAAAGTACTAGTCTTTTCAGGAAAAATCCAAACAATCTCTTCATAGATGTGATACAGGTGGACCCCATGGGTGGCTTATATGAGGCCGGAAGGGGAGAGAGATGGTTGCTTTCTCCCCCAGCCGCCTCTGCCACCCGGGATCCGCTGGGCAGGCTTAGGACTGATAAAGTCTGCGATGAGCCCTTGCATGGCGTGGGCCTGAGCCCCACCAGCCCAGCGAGGTGGTCGTCAAGCCACACCTGAAGTCCGCTTGATCTTTCCGCACAGGAGTTGATCCCCACCATCAGAGATTTCTCGGAAAGCCACGGACTCAGGCTGAAGCCAGGAACTGCTCTTTGCAGGAAAGGAAAGTCAGTCCTAAGCCTTACCCAGGGTTTCCTCAGGGTTCTTGTCTTCCTCTCAGAAAAAGAATTTTCAGGAGTCCATGAGCAGTGAAGTAAAACAGATTTTATTAAGGAGGTTTTAAAATGGGAAAGGAGTAGGTAGGTAGGTAGAGAGAGAGAGAGAGAGAGAGAGAGAGAGAGAGAGAGAGAGAGAGAGATTACACATCTCAAGAGGAGAGATGTGGCTGCTCAGAGGCAGAGAGCAAGCCCAGACTGATTTCCAAAGGGGGCTTTTATCCCAGTTGGAATGCTCTGGAATCTTCTGCTGGGCCATCAAAGGTTGATGGGGGATAAGTAAGGTTGGGTGTAAGAAGGTGGATCCAGCTTCCTAGGGGTCTATTGTTGGTTAATGGGTCTTATCATGTCTTCATTCCTGGTTCCAAAAGGCAATAGCCTAGTGGCAACAGTTCATTGTCATGCAGGGCCCCCTCCTGTCTGCCTGCCTACATCAGTTGTACTGCTTGTGAAGTCAGAGAATTGCAAATTACATTTTGAAAAGAAGCATTATCTACAGAGGAAATGATCTAACATTCCAAAAAGCTCCAAAATTATCATAGAAACTTACCTGATGTCTAACAATCTTGGTTGTGATTTTTATGTAAATGACCCTGTTTATGTAAATGATCTAATAGTAGATATCAGTAACATGGCATTTATAAAGTTTCCTATTAGTGTCAATTTATCCATAACAGGCAAAAGATGTTATCAAAAGACTCTAGGATTATATTTATACCAATGTGTAGTATTCACATTTTTATTGACATTATTGCTTTTATTAGGAGTTAATATGAAAGTATCAAACGGACATCACAAAACAGTAATATGAGTCTTGTCAAATTAATTGCTTAAGGTCTCTGAAACCAGTCTCCACTGCCTTATACAATGAGTTTAAACTTTAGATGCTTATCATAATTATTGGAATACTATTCTAAATTCAGAACAGTTAGCTCTGCATCTAAATTTTCAAATCAGTAGATATAGGGTAAAGTTGAAGGATCTGCATTCCAACAGAAGTTTGTTTCTGTTCTTTGAGATAGGCTGCATTAAAATAACTGAACAACAGAAATTTATTTGAAAATTTAAAATATATTCTTTTGAGCATAAATAGACCTTGCTTACAGTAAAAGTTAGTATATTAAGACATCAAGAAAAAATATTTTAATAGAAATAGCCATGGGCTCCTAAAACAAATCAAAAAACAAAATATTTTAATAAGGGGCAGGGATGTCAAAAGATATTCCTAAGGGTGTGATAGCTGAGTTGTTTTGGAGAAAACAATTGCTTAGTAGTAGTGATAAATGTTTCAAACATAAATAAGGGGCCAGGTGAGAGAACACAACTGGTAGGGTGTTTGTCTGTATGTGGGTGACCTGGATTAGATCCTCAGCACCTAAAGGTCCCCCAGCCTACCAAGAGTGATCTCTGAGTGCACAGCCAGGAGAAAGTCCTATGTACTTCCTGGTGTGGCCCACAAACAAAACAAAATAGAAAACTGGGCTCAAATTCACTTCATAAGTGAATACAACAAATTTCTTAGTTCTCAATAAAATGGGTCTCTTACTCTATTGTGGTTACATAATATTTTTAAATGTATAAATCATAATCTGGTTCTAAATGTAAATTCATATATTCTAGAGTAACAAAATCATACAGTATTTTGACCCATGTCATATAATATATGTAGGTACTATGACAGGAATATGGAATATAATGTCAAAAAATTGAAAGCAGAGCTTGCAGGGTTCATTTCATGAATCTCTTAGTGCAAAGCCCAAGTGGTTTGCTAATTATAATGGAAACTGTGACCCTCCATTAAGAAATTTTGTACTAGAAAGTTTGTACTAGAAATTAAGAAATTTTGTACTAGCAAGATCAGATGGGCATTTTCAAAATATCATTTCTGGAACCAAAGAGCAGGCCGTGTACTTACTTTGAATCAGGCCAATCTGGATTCAATTCCGAAACCCCATATGTTCCTCTGAGTACCACCAGTCCAGGAGTGATCCTGGGCTCAGTTAGTAACAAGTCCTGAGCACTGCAAGGTGTGCCTCAAAATCTAAAACAAAACACAGAAAAGACACATCAGTTCTGTAGATATATAATACATGGGTTTGCTGCAGGACACCTAAAAGCCTAGGCCTCTGCTTCTGTCCTGGATTGCCTCCTGCAGGTCACTTCATAGATAGGGGGTAGTCTGAATGTGGCAGTCTTATCTGACCATGTATTCTGTACTGGCTGGTATAAATATTCTCTCATGCTACCACAATCATCGTGGGACTAGCTAGATTTTAGCAGCATATTTGCCTGGCCATGTTGGATCTCTAAGTAATTAGACCAGAGAGAAATGCTGTTTGCCTCCAAGCAAGCAAGCATGGCTCCCTGATAACTCAAAGGCAACTAAAATACAAAACTACCGTGAAGTAGACGAGACTCTTGTGAAAGCTTAGAGAAATATTTAACTGGCATTAGTATTAGTCTTTGGTACAGAGACATGCCATCTCAGAAACCCCCTTCTCTACCCTATAAAGGCAATTCCAGGCAGATCTTGGCTCAAGACATTAGGTGAGGTGCTGGGAGAAATTACTGAGGGCTTTTGATCCTTCCTGCCAGGGGAAGTTACACTTAGCTTATAGCTTCTCCCAGCTCTGCTAGGAGGCTTTTAATTAGCTCTGGGTCCTTGTAAACAGCCAGATGGTATCCTGAAGTTGCTACATTTCTATAGAGCTATTTTCATCTCTAGATAGGCCAGCCCAGAATGGGCTGGGCTGGGGAGTTTGGGCTAATTTCTAGCTATAAAATAAGCTGCAAGAAAAAAGCAGCTCTCTCTTTTTTTCCCCTTTTTGCCTTTTGGCTTCTCTTGGTGTTTTGCTTCTCCGTCCTCTCCATTCTCTGTTGGGCCTCAACAGGTGGTGGCAGCCATCTTGGCCTACACCTGGCTGGGGCCTAGCTGGGAACCCAGAGTCCAGAGGTTTTCCCTGTTCTTGGATTGTATATTGGAACCTGTGATAGTAAAGCCCTTTTAAAACTGCATCGAATTCCTGAGTTTTCATCCATTCCCTGCCGGCTTTGGAGGTAGAAGGGAACTTCGCTTCCCGGCACTGTTGGGGACCCCAGCGGCGCTCCCGACATGGGTTCATGGTGGTTTGACTAGGAGCAAAAGTAATAATTGTCAAGGAGCCACTAAGATAATGACCAAAAATCAAAAGCAATGACAATAATGAGCCTTTAAGGAAGGGGTGGATTCACGAGATACTTGCAATATGATTGAAGAACAAAAATGGAGATTAAAGACTATCTGCAGCATTTCTATCGTGAGGAAACTGATGTTGTCCAGAGTACTTATTTTTTCCTTTAATATTCTCTACCTCTGATCCCAAAGCTTCACTAAAAATTTATATGTAATAACAAGTGTGTGTGTGTGAAATTAAAATTTAATTTACTCTTAAATTTCAAAAATAGTTTTGCTCAAAATACTTTTAAATTATTTGTACACATATAATGGGTAAAACAAAATATATCAGTCAATGACATACACAAATGTAGAAGGCTAAGAATAATAAATCAAGCAATTAGAAGTGTTTAAAGTTTATGAACTGTATATAAATACCAACTTTTTATTTTAGAAAAATATCTTTTAAGAAATAAGCATCAACAAAAGTATGGTTAGTGCATTGTCAATACTGATTTAAACTACCTAAAGAAATCTCATCTGAACTCATACTCTCATCAGCCACCACCTTCACAATAATAGTGGATGTCTTTGATTTATAAGTATCTGCACTTAACAAGCTTGGTATTTTAAATTTACATGGATAATGGAATAGTGTAAAATCTGATGACATTCTACTATGAGATTTAATCATCCTTTTAGGTCTTGGACATCTTTGATTATCTGATAAAAAAAAGTGGATAATCTCTTGTCCCTGAGAAAGAAGGAAAACAATTACAAACATTTATTCCCCAAGGCTATATAAATCAACATGTTTGGAATTACTGCTATAGATAATGGATAATATACCCATTACAGGATGTATACATGACCACAGAAAGTGGTAAAGTTTTCAGAGAAAAGAACTTTACTGAAATGTTCCAGGAAGAGGTTATGCAAGGTCTTTGTAATGAAAATACAAAAATAAATATAAAAATAAGGTTTCAAAAAATTTTTAATGATTCTTAATAATACATTATACACTGGTATCAAGAAATGATAAAAACATTTTTAATAATACAAGGATAAAACTAAATAACATAAATCATAGATAATAGGCAGTCTGTAAAGCTTTAATTCTTCCAGTTTTCAAAAAAAGATACCACAAATATGTCATAATTACATTCTTCCATAAAGATTAAACTCTAAAGAAGTTAATCACTATGAACTCCTTTCAAATTATATTTGATGTAGACAGAGTGTTTTAGAAAAAGAATTAGAGGTGATTTCTTTAGGATTAAATAGTATTATATTTGCTTAGTATAACTAGAGTGAAGAACCATTAAAAAGAACCAAGAAAAAGGCTAAGAAAAACATTTACTGATGGTTATTTTGCAGTGTAAAACAGATAAATATTTCCCCATCCTCTCCCAGATCATTTTAAAAAGATGGCCTTGAAGTTGTTTTTCTAGTGTATGTTACTCCATCATTCCCAGAACTGCTATAAGCCTGTGCTTAACTATTACCCTATTACCCTTTTTTTCACATACTACACCCCCCACCAAAAAAAAAAAAACTCACTTTATTTGGTGAGTTCCTTTGGTATAAAATGTATGGGCAGAAAGGAATGTGACATCATAATTTCCTTTACTGAATCCTCAATTTACTCTTAACACACACACACACACACACACACACACACACACACACACTTTTTACTTATTTTTACATATAAATATTTAGTGAAGCTTTGGGATCAGAAGTAGAGAATATCAAAGGAAAAAATAAGTACTCTGGACAACATCAGTTTTCTCATGATAGAAATGAGTAATATCTAAGTAGAAATCTTTAGAAAACCTTTGTCTAGGAATATCCCAATTTCTAAAGTTGCTCCCTATCCTCAAGTCTTCCCCAGGATTAATTACCTACTATAAATATATGACTGTTTTTCTTTAAAACTCTGTCCTTTGGGGCGAGTCTCCCAATACAAAAAGTTATTGATTTCATGTCAGTATCTAAACCTCCCCTGGCATGACAGCATGCTGTAAGGTCAGCAAGAAGAGGATCAAGATAGTATTGATGGCAGAGATGTGAATGTCACTTGGAGCCTGACCTCGCTGGCATCCGTTCACTGATATGGCCCACACAGGAGGCCTATTGTTATTCTAGTTTATAAGGAGGTTAATGTGTATCACAATACACACAAAACACATGTGTACACCTGCATTCACACATACACACACATGAACTTTCGTCTTCAAATAAATAATTTTTCCTAAGAGACAGCACAATTCATATCCAAAAGAATAATATCAACATATCTCTAATAGTCTTAATGGTTTTCTGTGACTTACAAGTGTTAATAATAGCTTTGAATGCTAATTGCAAGACCACACCTCCCAACTCCCAACCTTTTAACTCCCTACTCTTCCTGCATCTACCACCAACTCAACTGTGTGGATCTGTAACTCATAATGTTGCCTCAGTTTTTGTCACAACCTTACTATCTTACACCTTACTTACCCCATTATGTTGCCTTTGGCTCTTTGTTGCTAAGTTTTAGGTCCCCCACATGAGAGAGATCATTCTATATCTACCCCCTGCTTTCTGACTGACTTTGACATTATAATATCCTTTAATTCTATAGTCTAATGACATTTGTGCATATCAGTCTCCATAATGTTTCTACTTATCGCCTCGTGTGGGGTACTGTATATTCCTTTAATCTACCTCTACCTTCAAATTGTGTCCTCTCCAGCTTGAGGAAGACTAAAAATGAGGTCCAACCCATATATTTCTTAATGGCTAATTCTTAGAGACAAAAAATCTTAAACAACATTCTGAACTAATTATCTTAGTCATTTTCAAAAGACAGATTGAAATAAGACATCTTGTTTATGTTCTCAATTAAGTTTTGAGTTAGGGTAGTAAAAGTATAGTGTAGATTCGGTTACACTAAGATCTATTAAGCTGTATTTAGTCATTTTGTCCAGATGAAATATTATGCCTTGGGTATAGAGATTTAAATTCCTTTAAAAAGGCACATTATTTGGCCAGTTTTAAATTTTAAAAAATTGGTCAAATAATGGCCATAAAATGACACAGAGCATCTGTATCACTATAAATGAAACTACCCAGTTCTATATAACTGTCCACATTCTTTAGTTGTCAACTTCTTTGAAGCAATTGATGCTCCATCATTTTAATTATATTTTTTACATCATATATTTAGAAGATTCACCATCATCCCCTTCTTCAACGATCTCCAACTTTGCAAATCACCTTCAGGAGTATTTAAATAGTTTCCATAATCATGCTTATATTGTTAATCTCTCTAAATGATAATATTATAATCACATCATACAAAGAAAGCAAAAGAGAATTCACTTTTTTTTCAAACACTTTTAGAGGAAAATATAATTAGGTCTAGCAGGTCAATTATTTTGAAGGATATAGTTTGAAATAAGAAAACATAAATCACGTAGTAGTCAAAACTGGTATCATAATTCAAGTGGTAATAAAGGTAAGACATTTAATTTACAGGGATGTTATGTTCTTAGGAAAATTAGAGTCTCAATCAACAGATGATTAAGATATAAACATGCAATATATGGAACTAAAATAACAATAATAACAAGTAATAGTATTGAATACACTATTAAAACTATGAAGTAGATTTTATCTGAATAATACTTCTCAAAGTATTTAAAGCCAAAGTACTAGCTTTTACTTACATAATATTTTATAATTCAAAGTTATGTTTCATAGAAAGAAAAATAAAAGACTAACCAATTTTTTACAAATTTTTATTGATTTAAATTCTCCAGAAACAATGGATTACTTACTTAATTTTTTAAATATTTGTTTTAACAAAGATGATTAACAGGATCTTCTTGATAAACATTTAACCACATCAGTATTCTATAAAGGAATAATATTTGCTATATCAATTAGTTTTAAACATTATTATAATTTGACTGATCCCACATTAAGATATTCATTTCATTTTAAACCCCTTCTCATTTATCTTTTCAAATTACATTAAAATGATGATTACAACAGCATATATTAATATACTTCTCAAAAAAGAGAAATCCTGAAATCCTCATCAGAATGAGGAAAAATGTGAATGCATAATTGTATCAAACCATTTCAAAGCAAAGTTCAACTGCTGTCTTTTTTAAGCAAGTAAGTGAAACGGACGTGCACTCTCTGGTGTAGTTAAATCCTCATTTGTAGTTAGTTATGCCTTTGAACTCCACCATGTTCCCAGATCTGTTACACTAGGAAATTGCTGGTGATTTGTCAAGTGAATAACCAGCAAAACGGTTAAGGGCCAGAGATAAATTTGATGTTAAGGCAAATGGGCATTTGAAAGGAATTTGCCAATTTGATCTAAGAAATATGTCAGTAAAAGTAACATAGATTGGGAAAAAGAGGGGGTGAGGTTGAGCTGGAGAGGGAGGGGTGATGGGAGAAAGTTGACTTACATTACAGAGGAACAAGAAATTCCACAATATAAGAGCTACTGGACATCAATAAATCTGAGTCACTGTCACACTGTTGCAAAACAGTAGCCTACTAACATATTTAAAAGTTAAAATTTTAAATTTATTTAAAAGGCCTGTCTTGGAAAGTTATAATTAGAAATCACTGTCCCGAGAGGCCGTGTATGATATACAATAATCCTATCCAAGGGGGAGAGATCCTGGGTCAGCCACATTCAAGGCAAATACCTGTCCCTACTATTACTCAGGCCTGCAAATAATTTTTAAATAAATACAATCACCACTACCCATTTGTTCTCCTTTACCTTTGCTCCCACCCCTACTTGCTTCTCTATAATCAACTCAGTTCTGTTGTTAAAATCTACTTATTCATTTTTATTTTGTGGTACCTGTTTTATTTCTTACATGCCAACATCACTCATCCAAAGTAGAGCTCACAGAATGCACCCACAACCTTTTTTGATAAATGGGAACTATACTTCACAGACCTTCATAGGAGTTTCAAGTTCACGAAATGCAAAATCTTCAGTCCTATGTCTGCTGGGATTGTTACCTGTGGTGAGGTGAGCCTGACTGTGCTACAATTCTTCTCTCTTGCTAGAACTCCCTAATAAGGCTCCTGCTGATGTTCAAGATTTACTTGACGGTTTTAACCAAAATTTCATCAGGATGTTGAAAGGCATTAACCTAGACAGTCAAATGCACATTCTAAAACTAGGCCAATTAGGGGATCAAATAAGTAATTGAAAGTTGTAGTTTCACTGTCATAGTGTTAAATATCATAGCTCAGAACTAGTAGGCTCTATTGTATAGAAAATGTTAATACATTAAAAAGCAAACATCAAAAAATCATCAAGGGTCGATGTTTGTTTTCAGAAAGATAGCTGACATACACTTACCTGCTCTTCCAACTAGGTAAAACTAAAACAGGAGGTGCTAGCCATAAAACAAATATGAGTGTGAAAGATTGTGCATCATGGGACTTGATGATCAAACACTAACACTGTACAGGGTTCGCTCCGATTCACTTATGCCTCACAGATTCTGCACAGACATACAGAAGGTAGAAAAGCAGATGCACAAATAGGCAATGAAGGGGTAGGCATAACAAAAGCCTGCTCTTAAGCCAACGGTTTGGTGGGAAGTTATACTTTATGCTCACCCTGCAATAAAAAGGCACTCTCACTTCACCTTCCAGAACAGTGTCTGAGAAGGCTAGAGAAGAGTCAAGATGCTGCTTTTATCAGGAAATATTAGCAAGCCTCACCTCCTGCCAGTATCAGGAGTGATCATATTCCTCTCAAACCACAGGACCCCTCCAGTGACCTGCCAGGTAGTATCAGATATGACTAAGTAAAACTCAACTTTCACTATGTCATAGCTATAAAGTAGTTATACACCTGTTACACCTGTTAGCAAGGCAGCTACAGGCAGACATGAGCAGGAGGTGGAGGTTTATACAATCAGAGATCACCCAGGACCACTAAAAATGCTGACACAATAGAAAAGTTGCCCAGAAGCAAAGCATTTCATGATGTGGGGATGTCATAGACTAAGAGTATCCTAAAATAGGATTCTTATAACGAGGAACAGAGGTTGTGGTGTCAGGAATTTCTCATCTGGGAAACAAAACAATAAAGGGAAAATTATGAACATACTCAAAATTGGGAGTAATGTAAATAAATGGTCTTGCAGCCCACATTTGGCAAAGCCTATCACTTCTTGAGCTAACCCTCTCTAGATATCACCTGTCTATTATTCTTTTTTATTTGTGTTAATAACATTTCAGCACTATCATGGTTGGGTCTGCAAAGTAATTTCTCTTTTACAAAGATTGAGACAACTGACTACATCTCCATAACACATGCTATGGGGCCAGGTGACAGTGGGAAACAGTACAGAACACACTCATCAATGACGGCTCCAGGAAAATTAGATAAAAATAGGTATACAATAGAAGTAGGGAATAGGAATACAATAGAAAATATTAAAAAATACCTGTGGAAAGGTGTGACAGTCGAGCAATTTAAATAACTAAATACTCAAAAGGAAATGTTTCAAAACAGCAACCTTAGCTCCCACACCAACAGCCTTGAAAAGAAGAAAAACAAAATAAACTTAAAGTAAGAAAGAAACTGAATTTCAGAACAGAAATGCAACAGAATAAATCAAGGAAACAAATACTTGCCTTTTTGGAGAGGTTACCTCTACTGATGATATTCTAGAAAAATACTTACAAAAGACTGACAGAAAGGAAAAAGAGAATATATGCATTACCAATACCAGGATGAAAATGGTCATCACAAGAGATCAAATAGACATCAAAAATATAATAAAAGAGTACTATACACTTCAGTAAAGCAACTTAAATGGAAATAACCAATTCTCAAAAATCACAATCTACAATTCACATAAGTATAAAATAGACCATTTAAATAGCCCTAAACTACTATGCAAATTAATAAATTTTAAACTCTAAAAAAAAACTCTCTTAGCTCAGGTTATTTCACTATAGAACTTAACTAAATATGAATCAATGTCATTTCTGCACAATTGCTTCCATAGATTAAAAGAGAAGGAAATCTCAATTAATTTCATAAAGCTAGTGTTATACTGTTATAAAATCTAGAAATAAAAAGTAAAAAACTTTAAAAACTGAAGATTTAGTCCCAGATATAAAAGTATATTAAAGTTCTTAATGAAATATTAACAGATAGACTCCAAGAATATGTAAAATTAGTCATAAATAATGACTATGTGTGGTTTATCCTAGAAGTCCAAGTTTATTAAAATCAAATTAATGCATATACTAATGAGTTCACAGTATAAAGAAAGTCATATGACTTTATCAAATGCTACATGCAAAGTATTGGCATATAAAAATTTCTCATAAAAGCTCTTAGGAGAAAAAGAATAATAAAAGGAAATTTGTTCAGTGTGAGAATAAGCCTACACCTACACCTTACAGCTAACATCTTTAATGGTGAAAGGATGACTGATTTTCTCCTATGATCTAAAGATGGCAAGGAAGGATATCAGTTCTCCATTGATATTCAACACAGCACTGGAAGTTCTAGCTTCTTATCAGTGAGAGGAAATTAAAGGAGCCTTAAAGGAGCCCTAGTTCCAGCAGTCTTAGGGCTAATGAGAAAACAATGGCAGTGCTTATAATTTGCATTCTGTTTGTGAATATAAACCAACAGAGCCTATGGCATCGAGTAGAATAAAGCAAGGAAGAGAAGCACTAGGCAAAGTGGTGGGAAAGGAAGAAATAGAACTGCCCCTCTTTTGCAGATGACATGTCTCTGTAGAAAACTCAATCTACAGAATCTTCCTAGATATAAGTGAATTATCAAGCAGTCACAGGATACAAGATAAGCATAAAATTTCATTTTATTTCTATATGCCAAGTATGAAAAAGAGATATCATCATAGAATCCATTGCCAGAGAAAGAAAGAAGTCAGCAGAAACTTAAACAGAAAGGAGGAGGCAAGCTACTTCTCTAGCAAAATGAAAAAAAGCACGTTACTGGAAATATATGAGACAAAAGTGCAAAGAAAGTGTACATATATTCAGGTGTTGACATGTGCTTTAATGTTATACCAATTTTCTGTAACTTCTGTTTGCGACCATTGTCCTCTGCCTCTAGCAGAGCACTGGTGCAATAGAAAAGAAATATAGTATTTAGAGACAAATAGACCTTACAAGTGGGATTTTAATGAAAATGGTAACCCAAGAGCTGATAGCGAGTTTCTCAAAACACCACCCTTCTTACAGAGACAAAAGCAGAGGTTGCTGCTCCTGCAGAGCTAATGAGAAAATAATGGTAATGCTAATAATTTGCATTCAGACTATGAGTATACAAGCCAGGATGGCCTAAGGAAATCCTTTTCACATGTTAAATTATAAAAAAATAGAAGTGAAATATTAATTATCTGCCATGATTAGGATAAAGTTGAGTCATGTAAGTACAGAACTGGTTGTACTCTTTACTTAAATTTTAATATCTTGTACAACTTGAATATTTTTGCATTTGTTTGGATTTTTTAATATATTACAATAAAATATTATTTCTCTTGATTGTTGGGCTATTTTTCCCCTCCCTAAATATTGCAGCCAAGGCACATGCATCATTCACCTCACCCTCTTCTGGATCCTACTGTTCATCAGACACTTATGATGCCAGGTCAGAGCTAACGAAAATGTGTCAAAAGAAAATGAGATAAAGATATGGAAGAAAGCCAACAAAACTGCCTGAATACTAATATGAAACATAAGTAAATATGCCAAGGAATTTTTACATTCAATGGATATCTTAATCCATGATCCCCTTCAGTCTGGTTCTGGTAGAAAACAGCAAGAGGTATCATTTCTATGTACATATCTAAACCAAATAGACAGAACTACTGCAAGAGTCAACCTACAATAATCAAATGGAAAAAATGTGCCTGTGAAGGAGTCAGGCTGGGGGTTAGAAGCAACTTCAGACAACAAGGAAGGGAAACTATTGGTGGGATTGGTGTTGGGACATTGCATGAAGCACTATTATAAACATCTTTTTTAGATCACACTGGCTCAATTTTTTTTAAAAAAACACTATTTAATGGATACTTATAAGAAGGTTTGGGTCAAAAAAACAAATCTCATCTACACCATCCTAATTGTGTCTTGCTTTTACTCCCTAAGTATATATTAATAAATCTTGCTTGCATACATTAGAAATTTAGATTCAGTTAACTTTTTTTCCCAAGGTCAGAAAATAAGGCATGGTTCTGATCCTTTTTGAATTTAAAACTCCACAATCAAATTCTGTCCCACAGCTTTATATTCTTATAAACAAGATGAAGTGTTACCAGGAATTTGAGAGTCAAGACTAAATATATTTAAAAACAAAATTTACCTTCCGAAAAGGCCTTTTATTCTTCTTAAAAGTGTGAATCTGGCACTCACACCCAAACGGTGTGGGGAGTTGGGATATCAGATCTTGAGAATGGGCATTCTTAATACTGGGGACCACCAACAACATGTGGAGACAAAAGGGAAATAAACAGGAAGTAGTGAGAATGAGCTCAGTATTAGGCTATGTTGTGACCTCACCCTGAGTCAATCAGAGGAGACCGAGATAAGTATGGAAAATATATCCAAACCTACCAAAGGCATTGGGACTTGGAGACTCCATTCTGTTAGAACACCTGCTAATTTGGCAGGAATAACGAGAGAAAAAGCAATACTGGAAATTGAGACTTATAGTGATAGAGTACTTTTTCTCTTTTCATACTTCATATAGCTAAGCAGAGCTGAAGAGCACACTAAGTCTATTAGGACTGATCAAATGAGGTCAACACTCATAATCCCCAAAGACAATTTATCTTGGCTCTTTATTCTATACATAAATGGAGATCTTCAGTAAAAATGTGAATATCTCAGAATAAACCTATGAGGTAGCATTTCTCTGTAGTGCTGGAGGGTATTATTTTAAAGTATTAGTTAACAATACCACAATAGAAGTAATAGTTGGTGCCAAACCACTCTGGTTTTGTCAGCCAGAATTTATAAGCATAATACTTATTGCTAAAAAAAAAATGTAGGTATCCACTGTTAAAAAAATGAAGTCTTTGTATTGGTTCTTTTTTAATTTTTACTTACACAAAAATACTATAAGGTCAATGACTCGTGATACTTTGTTCTTACTACTGCATTTTAGTAATTTAGTAATATACATTATCATAACAATGATATAAATTTTTGTTTCTAAGAGGCAATATACTTTGAAATTAATTCAAGACAGATGAGAATCTATAAATTCTGCCTAAATCTTAAAGATTAATATTAATCCCTGCAAAACACTTCTCTTTTTAAAACGATTACACTTAAAGAAGGATTTTCTTCTTAAACTTACACTTGGGGAAAGGAATTGGAAAGAGATAAGAAAAAAAGACATGCAGCACTATACTCCTGGTGCCATTTCCTTCAGCATGGCCCTCCACTCCCCTAAAGGAAGTCTAGAGTCTGGATTGTCTATCAAATTGAATGCAGGGCTTCTAAGAAGCTGTTCTAAAAAAATCAACATAATTTAGACTTGTTTAACCCAGGGCTCTGCCCCGTGGGCCCTGGATGGTTGATGGTCTGACATAGAAAAAGACTGGGTCCCCTGGGATGAAACCAGAGCCATGGCAGAGCCTGGCAAGCTACCCATGCTGTATTCAATATGCCAAAAACAGTATTAATAATGGACCTCGTTCTCAGCAAATGGAGACGTTACTGGTGCCTACTGGAGCAAATCAATGAACAAAGGGAAAACAAGTGATACAAGCTGCTGGGAGGAAAACTGTTAGAGGGCACAGCCATGCCCATTGTCAGCAGACATGACTGGCACTGACAACTAACACACACTGGGCAGCTAAAGTGGGGAAACCCCAAATGGGCTCCACTGTCCCTGTAGTCCTTACAAACACCAGTCCTCTAAGTAGGGAAATGTACATCCTGCACAGGGGCATATCGTGACCCAAACACTGGCATGGGGGGAAAAAAGAGCACAGCTTTTTGGGACCAAATTGCTTCATTTTGGAAATAACTTGAGGCAGAATATCCAAGGTTGACAGAGCAACAAACCAGGCTCAATTACTTCAAATCAGTGTAGGAACAGTTTGCTTCACTCAAAACTATCAATAATACTGTAGGATTGTGCTTTCAGCCAGCCTTGAGGGCTTCAGTCTCTCTAGTATAGTTTCTATGGACTTTTATCTCTACTTCAACTCCCTCTTGAATGATATATCCACCCGATTCACCCCAACTGAAAACTTGCCCGTCAGTCTGATAATTGAGCCCCACCTCAGATGCTCCTCTGATAGCCTGAGATGGAGTAGTAGTTAGCGAGAAAGGACATAAAAATAAAGACTAAATATCTTGTTTAAGGTTTATTGAGAAAAACATAAGCTTCTTCTGTTTTCCATTGTTACTCAATAGATTTTTTTTTGTTGATTTTTTAAAGTTTCTTTTCAGAGTGTGGGGTAGGGCGTTACCAGATGTATTGTCCTCCAAAAATGCAGAATTCAATAGAATATTACATAGAAAGCAAGCTTCGAAACAAAGAATATTCTGGGAGACTGATTGTACCTGGCATAAAGTAGGGCAGAGCGTAACAAATCCTTTTCACTCATAACTGCTTTTCACCTGAGAAATATATGCATGACCCCAGACATAGAGATAAACAAATTAAACATTTAGAGGGGGCAGGAGTGACAGCACAGCGGGTAGGGTGTTTGCCTTGCACAGCCAACCCAGGTTCAATCCCTGGCATCCTATATGGTACCCGGAGCACTACCAGTTGTAAGTCCTGAGTGCAGAGCCAGAGCCAGGAATAATCCCTGAGCATCGCCGGGTGTGATCTCAAAAAGCAATAAATAAATAAATAAATAAATAGATAAATAAATAAATAAATAAATAATCAAATAGATAGATAAATAAATAAATAAAATTACTGAAAAGGATATTAATGTATTTTTAAGACAAATTTGTTGCTTCCTCTACATTCATTTATGTGACCCTACAGGTGTTCACAGTTTAAGAAACTAGAATATAGGTTACTTTTCTTGAGGGAGGGGCCACATCCAGTGCTCAGGTGATATTCATGGCTTGTTCCTGTGGGTTGCATGAAGGATTGTGGGGTGTTTCAATTCAAACCAGAACACACATTTAAAGCATAAATTAGGGCCTTGTGTGCTATCTTTCTGGCTCTGTATAAAATACTTTAAGTGGGCCAAAATAAGGACATTAGAAAGAAAAAATATAGTATAAAATAAAACTATAAAAAATGTTTATGTGTAGCATAAAATAAACGCCTTGATTTATCTTTTTTCATCATCGACACTTGTTTTCTCACTTTCAAATACAATGTTTGCCTTAAAATCTTCCTAACCAAGCTCTGCTTCTAAACCTTATGCTCTCTGTGTGATTGTTGTTTTTCTCGGTTTGTTCAGCTGGTCTTTTGTCACCAGGTGCTATGTGTAGTCCACAGTGGAAACCTCTCAGTTCTTATTCCCATTACAACCCCGACCAGCACTCAGATCCTGAATACTATCTTCCTGATAGTATTTTGCAGAAAACGGCACTTGATTCTGACAGTATTACTGTGCCCATCCCAATAAAGTTTTTATTTTTCTTTGTTCCTGCCTCTCTAGAATATCTTCAAGACAAATTACACACCCTCAACTGTTGCCAAAGTAACAATGACAGGATGGGGGATTTTGCTGCTTCTAGAAATTCCCTAATGAAGTTGGAATAGCTGGAACTGAGAGGATTTGAAAAAGCATTAAAACGTATTTCTCTCTTTCTCAGTTCAAATGGACTGAAAGAAAGAAAATTTATTTCCATGACTACTTCAGGTAAAGCTTCTAATCCTCTAGTTTCTCTAAAGTTTTCACTTTTGTGTGAGAAACTATACTGTGTTTCATCAATAAACCTGTAAGAGCTTTAGAGCTCTAGAGTCCTTGTAAGCAATCCCAGAATGATTTAACGTTATTTTCTGGGCTTTGTTCTTCAACTCAACAAAAAATTCAGAATGGATTATAATGAATCCATTTTTGTTTCTAGGCTTTCAAATGCTTCACAAAATATGCTTTTAAAAGAAAATTATCAAAATGCTGGAAAATTGTTTCCATACGTCATAAATGCTAAGAAAAAATCATAGTGATCCCTAACAGGCAATTTTCTGACCACAAAGTAAAACCATCTCAGAGAAAAGCAACTGTTCCGTCTTATAAAGATCTGCAAAAAGTGGATATTCCATAATCTTCCATTACCTCATATATTAAGTTCTTAATACTGTCAAGCGGACTCTAAGAGTTTCCTAATTAAACTTATTCTGGGTATTTCTCAGTGAATAGCTGTGTCAGATAAATATTAATTTAATTCATTAATCACCCATTGTATAAACCTATATCAAAGATTTTACTATGTATGAAATACAAAATTATAATTCTCAAGAGACTTGAAGTATAATAAAGTTTGTACAGACCACTCTACAAACACTGAGCAAAATTTATGGGAATGGAGATTGAATATTTTATAATTGACCTGTTACAGTATGGATGACTTTATATCTAAATAGATGAATACAGTAAAAATAAAGGAAGGTTCTAGAGAACTCTTATGAGCTTTGCAATGATAGCATTTTAGTGTGGTGGTATAGGAGAACAAAGTAAGCCAATAATGGTCTGGAAACAAGTGTTTCCAGTAAGTGGATATTCTAAAACTGATATAAATAAATAAGTAAATATATATATATATATATATTTTGTGTGTGTGTGTGTATACACATATTAGTAGTCTATAGCCCCAAAATTAAAATTTCAGCTTAGAAGAACAATTATAATAGGTAAACATGTTTAAGAATTATTGATTAGAGCCAGAAAGATAGTATAGAAAGTCAAGTGCTTCCCTAGAACCACCTGAGCACTACCACAGCATAAACTAGGATTCCTGAGCATAAAGCTAGGTAGTATTTCCAGATATGCCTCTTTCCCCAAACAAAAACAAACCAATAATCACTAGCCTAGTCGAAGATAATAACTGCTGGCTTCTAATATTCAGTAGTGCTGTTCACATAATATTCTGATTTTTTCTTCTTTGAAATACATAGAATTTCTTTTTGCATATATTTTGATGCAAAATATAATTATGATATTTCCTTAATCAGTGGAAGAGAATAGCAAATGATATAAGTGATAGAATGTCCAGTAAATAACTGGATCAGAGCACACTCAAATCCCATTCAATGAACAAAGACAATAAGATAAAAATGTACTTTATCACTTTGAGTCCCTAAAAGGTTTCTTTGCTATTATACATTCTTACTGCATCCTTACTGATGGAACAACTAAGTATAACTTTATGGAATAAATTTTATAGTAGAATTTTTTGTCAAATTTTTCCAGAAGAAAAGGGAAGAAAGATATAGAAGAAGAGTATGCCTGGATCATTATGACAGAATAACAAGAAATAGGTTTAAGGCTGCTAAAAATTTTCCTAAAGAAAACTTAAGATGAGATTCCAAGGACATCAACTTAAATTTGATAGGTATCATTGAGAAATAATGATCAAAACGACCTTAATATTCTCTTGAGCTTGGCTAAACTCTAAACAAGATTTCTTGTCTAAATATCTAAATTTCTTCAGTATTTTTTTCTTAATTCTAGGCCTCTGAATCATGTTTGCCTCTGAGCCCTCTTTGAGTACTTACTCTGAGAAACTTGGAATTTGCGTGCTTTCTCTGTCCTCATTGAATTGTGAATCTTTCAAAAATTTTTTGCCAGATTTACAACAAGGGTTCCTTTGTACCTGTGAAATAATTTTTTATGTATAATTTCTGGGGACTGAGCAATAGTAAGGTGGGGAAAGCTCTACCTTGTGCACAGCCAAAGCAGATTTGAGCCCCAGCACCACATGTGGTCGGTCCCCAGGTCCAACCAGCAGTGATCCCTGAGTGCAAAGCCAGAAGTAAGTACCATGTGGGGTTCAAAAAAAAATTCTTTTCCATGACCAATTGTTGAACTATGTACCTTCCACATTCTTGGAATATGTATTTCATATGTTGACTCATTTCCAGAACCCCCCAAGGACATATCCCTGAGATAAAGCATACTATTATGGCAATCTGGAAGGTGAATGTTATTAAATTCAGTAAATGACCCTTTATATAAATTTTTAAGATTGGAAGATATGTAATTTGAATGTCCAGATATATTGTAACTAAAAACAGTCCAAAGAATCAAGAAATAAAGTGACAGGTAGTGTTCTATTAAACAACGTAGTCAAATCTTGGAAGATACAAACTCTTTCACTAAAGAAACATTTTGCCTGCACAATCATGAGAGACAGGTGATGTTGGAAAACAGTAGAGATGATTAGTTCATGTAGGACATCTTGCTTACAAGAGTACACCAGGGTGCTCAATACAGTTAACTATGGCTCAATCAACTGACAAAAGTTATTCTGTGGTCCTCAAATCCGGTCCTGCAAATAGAAGGTGGACTTCATCTAGTAGGTCTCATTATTATCTCCAATCCCTCCTTCTTTTGCCTATATATTAACTCTTTATAATCACTTCACTTGATCACTTGACATCCCGTTATTCATCTATTTGCTCAAGCGGGCACCAGTAACATTTCCATTTGACTCTATCACATGCCAGTGTAGCCCAATGGCATCTGGTTACTTCAGAAATATTAAGAGCCTCAAACCGTTCATTCAGAGTCTTGATGAAGAGGTTGACCATCTTGTAGGTGGGCGGCCACGTGGTCTTTTGATGTCCCATGGGTTCCAGTCAGTAACGGCTCTAGTCCAGCCGTCATCTCTAAATCGCATTATATGTCCAGTCCACCTGATTTTCGATGCCTTGGCAAATGAGACAGCATCCCTGATTCTGGAATAGCGACGGAGATCGGAGCTCCGGATTCCTTCTCTCATTTGAGTGAGGCGTAATATTTCAAGCATAGCTCTTTAGATTCCTCTTTGGCAGACCTGAATAGCATACTCTTTGTAGTAGTATTACTACTTTCCTTTTTCAAGTTTTGGGGAAGAATAGTACAAGGAAAGCAATAGGGTCAGTGGGGATAGGGCTACCAACTAGAATAATGGTGTATGGAAGCTGACATGAAACCCTACAGATTAACATTTTTGTATACCATGTTGCCAAAAATAAAATTAAAAAATACTGCCTTCCAACCCCATCAAAAAATGGGGAGAAGAAATGAAAAGAAGCTTCCAAAAAGAAGAAATTAGAATGTCCAAAAGGCATAAGAAAAAGTGCTCTTCATCATTAATCATCAAGGAGATACAAATCAATAAAACAATGAGGTACCATCTCACACCACAGAGACTGGCACACATCCAAAACAGTAAGAACAACTGGTGCTGGCGTGGATGTGGGGGGAAAAGGGACTCTCATCCACTGTTGGTGGGAGTGGCGATTGGTCCAGCCCTTTTGGAAAACAATATGGGCATTCCTCAAAAAAATAGATATTGAACTCCCATTTGATCCAGCAATAGCACTCCTGGGAATATACCCGAGAGACCGAAAAACACATAGCAGAAACACTATCTGTACTTCTTTATTCATCACTGCACTATTCACAATAGCTAGAATCTGGAAACAACCTAAATGCCCGAGAACAGAGGACTGGCTAAAGAAACTATGGTACATCTACATGATGGAATACTATGCAGCTGTCAGAAAAGATGAAATTGTGAAATGTACCTGCAAATGGATGGACATGGACATCATGATGGACATCATACTGAGTGAAATTAGTGAGAAGGAAAAAGACAGATATAGAATGACTGCATTCATCAATGGGATATAAATATATACCAGTGTTTAACTGAGTGTGGGCAATGGTAATGTCAGACTAGAACTCACCATTGAATATACACAAAGAGACTTACATGATAAACCCTAAATGTCTGCAGGGTTAGCCACAATGTGTAAAAGGAGGGGAGAGAGATGCAGAGAGAGAGAGAGAGAGAGAGAGGAAAAGAGGGTACCTGCTACTGAGGCAGCCTGGGGGTGGGCAGAAGGGGGGTGTGGGTATACTGGTGGTGATGGGGCACTGGTGGAGGGATGGGTGCTGGAATACTGTATTACCAAGAGCCAATTATGAACACCTTTGTAACTGTATGTTTCACTGTGGTATAATAAAAAATTTTTTTAAAGCTGGCAAAAAACTATGACCTGACGAAAGCTCAGGTTATGTACAGAAATCTCTTAATGATAAGAGCGTATTGGTAATAAATTATCGCATTTCCATTTAAAAATAAATAATAATTTATGTTCATAAAAATTTAAAAAAACATCTTGTTTTAAACCAAGTCTCTGAGCATTATTCTCAATATAACCCACATAGTTTTTAAAAGTAGTAGCTTGCTACCAAAACAGTACTTCCAGTCTGCGTTATAAAGATTATTTTTAATTTCTCTGGCTCTTTATATGTGTGTTATGATAAATATGTCCTCTAACTGAAAAAAAAATGAAAACAAAACAATATTCTTTATATCTTATACCAACATAGAATGGTATATCATTGATGAGCATCAATTGCAAACACAAATACCCTAATAGCATTGACAACTCCTCTCTGATCTCCACTGGTATCTTTCCATTAGTTACCTCAGTGCTTATAACCTCTTCTGCCTTTTATTTAAGAGCTGAGTTAATCTCCATATATATATAAATATATATATATATATATATATATATATTGCAATAATCTTAAAGTGTTTCTTGATTTTCCTTCCTCTAGTGCAATTTTCCTTTGGCAGTAAGAAACCCCAAAAAAGTGTCATTTTAGCATACTACAGTAAGGACTAGTAAAGTAACTGAGCCTGAAAACTGGACAGAGATAGGAAGAAAATAATCATCTAAAGTATACCACAATTTGGGGGGATTATTCCATCTAAAGACAGACAGAATAATAGAAGGAATGCTATGAAGTCTGAATAGTTTAAGCTAAATAAGTTTTAACTTCATGATCACTCAATGCCTTGATCTATTCCAAGGTGTGGGGATTGAGAATACTGTTCAGATTGTCATATATTTCATATAGCATTGCAAACATAAGGCATTTTACTATACTCAACAAGAAAACATTCCACTTTCCTTTCTTCTCTTGTATTATTTTCCTCTGTGATTGTTCAGATATGCAGATTTAGGAGACTCTGTTAAAACAAATTTGAGTTAGGAAGATGCAATATGGAAAGAAATTTGAGAACAATCCGAAATGTGAAATTTACCAAGCTTCTTAATTGGGATTCTTATGCATTTGCTTACTCTCTCATTTTTAATTTACTGATTCATGTTAAAAAATGGAATATAAAGCAAAAGTGATAAACTTAATAAAATCAATCACTGCATCACTGTCTTCCCGTTCATCATCGATTTGTTAGAGCGGGCACTGGTAACATCTCCATATGTCCTGTCTCATGCAAGTAAAGCCCAAGGGCACCTGCTTGCTCCAGGAACATAAATAGCCTCAAACCATTCCATCAGGTAATGGGACTGAGGTCTATAATTGTTACTGGTATTTGGTATATCAAATACGACACGGGTAGCTTGCCAGGATCTGCCATGCGGGTAGCATACTCTTGTAGTCATCTCTAAATCCAGCATTTATTGATGAACTGCAGGGCCGCTTGCGGCCCTGCAAGCCGGGCTGTGATCAGCTCTTCTGCTGGGTGGAGTTCTGACAAGAGGGAGTCTGGATGTGGAAAATGGAGGCCCTCATGGAATGGAGGGTCGTCTGGCTTGTTGGGGAGGCTCTGCTGGATGGCAGGCCAGGGCTAGAACCCGCCATCCCTCCCGGGCACCTCGTGAGTGGCTGGGTACAGGGAGAGCCAGTAGCAGCTCTGCCCCATGTCTGTGAGTCTCTGGATCAGCATACCTGGGCCGGATTTAAAAAAGACTGCTGCAGGGTGGATCTCGGACTGTGATAGGCTGGTATGCTGGGTGGAGTTTTGACGAGGGGGGGAAGTCCAAATGGAAAAATTTAGGCCCTCATGGAGTAGGGGGTCGTCTGGCTTGTTGCGAGGCTCTGCTGGGGTGGCAGGCCAGGGCTAGAATCTGCCATCCCTCCTGGGCGCCTCGTGAGTGGCTGGGCACAGGGAGAGCCAGCAGCAGCACTGCCCCATGTCTGTGAGTCTCTGAAATAGTAGTTGCCTGATTTTAAATTCAGGTGACAATAAAAGCTGTGACATTAGGTTTGAGACAAGACAGTGCACAGCCGTAGGACATCAGCCACTGATGCCTGGTCAAGTAGACGCCGAGTACCTGCATGTGTGACTTTAGATCTACACAGTGTGGCCACAGCCAGGCCTGGCGGGCTTCAGCTTGAGGATGCACAATTACCTCTCTCTGTGGGCATCTCATCAGAAAGTCAACTCAATGCCCTTCATTTAGATTTCACTCTGCATAAAGTTAACCTCGGAGGGTACATTCTTGTACATATAGTAAGTCATAACGATAACATTATTATTTCATAGACAAAGTAAAAGACATTTTTCCAGTCCTGCCTTTTCTGAAATTTCATGAAACCTGTCCGTGGAGGCAAAGAAGCACCCAGGCTATGTGTGCTGAGTGCTGTGACCGACATCAAACTGCCAAGGTTGCAAGGGATTCCTCATCTGTGTTCTTCCTTGAGAGCATCTGGAATTTCCCACCTACTTTACTCACCACATCCCACTACACAGAGGAGCAGAAGAAAGATTCTCTGCAGATACTTAATTTGCAACAAAATCAATATATAGCATATATTACTTTAATAATAAAAATTGATTTCATGAAAATAGGATCACATTCAAAACAAAATCCATTCAAAGTTAAAATAAAAACATAATAATTCTATTGGATAAATAAATGAAAGTCATGAAATATAAAATTTTGGTAGATGACTTATATTTTGGCTGATTTCACATATTTAAAAAATTGTATATTCATCAGTATAATTTAATTTTAAAACTGTATATCAACAATAAATGTTAATCACTGCATAAGAATATTTGAAATATTTTGAAATTTTACAAATCAGTCACATATGAGTATATTTGTGGTGAAAACTTTGTCATAAAAAATATACTATTAATTCCAGTTGAGACTAATATTTGAGGATTTTAGGGCTTTATCACAGCAACATGGTTTATAGATGTGTATATGTAGGCAAGTTCAACATGCAATTTCCTACTTCATAAAAGCATATATTATTACTCTTATGGAACCACAGAGGTCCCAACTAGTCAGAGATTCAAGACAAAAAAAGAAATGAGGAATTATCCTCAACTTCAAATTATACTAAAAAACTGTAGTAACAAAAGTATTGTGATAGTGGAAGCAAGTAGACATGCTGATCAATGGAACAGAATTGAGAGCCCTTCAATTCTAAACTAAACCTTCACATACTTATGACAGCGGATGAGGGATTACAGAAATCACAAAGCTTAAGTCTGCAATAAATGGTGTTGAGGGAAATCAGATGGGCAACTTCAGAAGAATGATAAGCTTTTCACTATCTCACTATCATGCACAGAATTTAATTCAAACCTGATCAAAGATCCAAATGTTAAACCCCAGGTCACAATAAACAGTGAAGCAAAGTAAACTAAAGCAATTCATGATAAAGAACTCCATTATCGTCACTTGTTACTTGTCTTCCCATTGTTCATCTCTCTGCTGGAGCGGGCGCCAGTAACGTCTCCATTCATTAGGAATGGGATCCATTATTGTTACTGCTTTTGGAATATCGAATACATCACAGGTAGCTTGCCAGGCTCTGCCATGGCTCTGAATTCCTCCCAGGGGGCTCCATTATTATTTTTTGGCAATTTGATTCAAAATGCAAGGAAAAAAAAGTAAAATTGAATAAGATTATACCAAACCATGCCTCTACAGTAAAAGAAGCTATAACAAAAAGAAAAGACATGTTATGGATTGGGAGAAAATGTTAACTGGTTATTGGAGAAATTTAAAGCAAAATGATGGTAAGGTATAATCTCACACAGGTGGGAATGATCTATATCAAAAATTGTGGGTACAATCAGTGCTGGAGGGGATGCAGTGAAAAATGAACCAGATTCACTGTCGGTAGGACTGTCATTATTGACTCAGCCTCTATGGAAAACAGCATAATGACTTCTTAGAATATTAAAAATATACCCAGTGATTCTTATCCTGGGCCTCTATCCCAAGAACATAAACATTACTTCCTACAAATAGATACATACCTATGTTTACTGCAGCACTATTTAGTTACAACGGTCCAAATCTGGAAACAACTCTGGTGCCAAACAATGATGAGTTGATAATGAAGTTAATCAACTATGAGATAAAGTCTTAAGTTTGTTTCAGCTTCAAAGAAACTGAAGGGTACATGCCAACTGAAGTGACTCAGATGGAGAGCAACAAATATTATAAGACTTTATTCATATGTGGGATATCAAGAAGCAAAGCAAGGAATTAGAAAAGGCTCAGAGGAAAAACTCTTAAGAAATGAGAATGGCATTTACTAAGACTTCTGAGGCAAAGGTTTGGAGTAAAGAGTGAAGAAATGACCTTGGGGAAATGGTGAAGGACTGCTAGGTGTCTGGTCATAGGTGTAGTGCAGTAGTAGTGTACACAAAATATTAGTACTATTTTACATGATACTATTTCAATTAAAAGATTCCTAAAAGACCAAATATTAAAAATGGATGTTTTCTAAGAAAGGGTATGATTTATCTGTTCCATTCTTAGGTATATATCTCAATAGACACAATACCACTAACCTCAATATATACAATAGCACTAATTCAAAAGAGATATGTACTCACTTATAATCATCACACTAAAATCACAAATGCCACAATCTGAAAACAGTCCAAGTGCACATACAAGAACAAAGGAGAATATTTTAAATTTTGACATTATATATATATACACACAATAGAATATTACTCAACCAAAAGAAAAATTTAAATCATACAACTTTAAGCAACATGGATTAAACTGGAGGAGTCCATGCTAAGCTAAACAAGTCAGAGCAAAGAACACAAATACTACATTATTCATTTATGGGCATACAGAAGCAAAGCATGAGAAAAGGTGAAATAAAATGAAGCAAACCCAGGGACTCAGCTCACAGAGCCGTGTTTACCAGAGAAAGGGGGACAGAAGGGATGAAATGAAGCAGTCCAATGCACCGTGGTAGAAAGAGATTGGTATTTTGTTGAAAGAGATTGGTAGTAGTTGTAGTGTGGAAATTTTATTTGAAGCAGCAAAAAAATTATACTGCAAACACATAGAGTCTTATATGCTAATGTTAGTGCAACCAAATATATATATATATATATGTCACCAAACAAAATTTTAAAGTGGTGTATAATTAGTTCATTAATTATGCCTTTCTATTGTCATAATCCCATACAATTACAAAAAAATTTAATGAGTAATGATGTGAATGGTCACCACTAAAAAGCTAATCAAACCAGCAAATTCAGCCCTGATTCAGAGTTGAAGAGCTGGTCACAAATAGTAAAACAGACAAAGTGACAAACCAGGTGATGAACTGACATGGAACAAGGACTATTTATAGTTTAGCATCACCTTTCCCATTGGCTCTTGTCAACCTACTTTACTAGTTCACATGCACATAAAGCACAAATGCTAGGCTACTTACATAGCTGTGGCCACAGGGTGATAAGCATTGATGAGTATGGTTCATATAATAGTACTGAAATCACAGTAACCTTCAAGCTAATATTTACAGCGTGGGCATAGGCTTGCAACTCTCATTGTCAAAACTAAGCTAAACTTGTTCGACTCAAGAGGGGTTCAAGGGGTTTCTATTAGGGGCTTATTACCCACTGAATGAGTTGTATTCTCTTATTTTTAATTATATAAGAATTATTGTCATATAAGGAATATTATATTAAAAATTCTTTAAAATGTAAAATTAGTTTGACAGATATGTATTTGGAAGTTAATGAGAGGAATTCTAATTTTTGACATTTGTGATGTTTTTGGCAGCATTTTTAATTTGTAATTTTGTCAGATTTTCTTTTTTATCTTAAATAAATATCAAGACTCATTCTTAAGAGTTCTATTTATTTCCTAAAGAGGTTTCCCAACAATTATGTAAGTTGTCGGGCTTACAAAACCCAGATCTACTGTTGAAGATCAGACTTGTAGGTAATATGGCTCATTTCGAATGTAAATTTTACTGTCATGAAATGTCTTGATATTGGTCCAAACTTTACTCTGAGCATTTCTGTGGGGCATTTAGGAGGAGGATAACATTTCCTTTAGTAGACTCAGTAAAACAAATTGTCTTTCATAGGGTAGGAAATCACTAATTCATATCAGTGAATGAACTAAACTGAAACAAAATGCTCATCATCCACAATTCTCCTTAGAGGAACAATTTTCCATTTTTTAGCTGTATACTTCACTTGCATCACTTGTCTTCCCGTTCATCATTGATTTGCTCAAGCGGGCACCAGTAACATCTCCATATGTCCTGTCTCATGCTAGTAGAGCCAAAGGGCATCTGCTTGCTCCAGGAACATAAAGAGCCTCAAACCATTCCATCAGGTCACGGTAATTAGGTTTATAATTATTACTGGTATTTGGCATATCAAATATGACACAGGTAGCTTTTCAGACTCTGCCGTGCTGGTGGGATACTAAGCTGTATACTAAGATATCAATTATTCCTAGTTCTACAACAGTCCATAAGTTTTTAGTCTCAAGTGTACTTAATACTGACCAGCTTCTCTGATTCCATAAGTTATCTTCTTAGAGTAAATTATCTTCATATGTAAGGGAACAGGTATATATACCAATACACATCTATCTATCTATTCTCTTGATTAGGATATCTTTGTGAACTATAAATAATACAGTACGATAAAGAGGACACTAGTGAAATCAATTTAAGAAATGTTAAATATGTGATATCCCTTTATAATTTAAAGAAGTCTTTAATTACTGGATAAACAGTTTTTTGTTCAGACAAAAAGTATCACACAGAAACTATCACTAAGGGAAAAGTTCAGTGAAAGTTCTGCAGACCAGTACGTACTCTTTTTAGTAGCATGAGATGAACATATTTCTATAAATCGCTAGTATTTATCTTAGTTTGGTGGAGTAAAGGTGTGTCACAAATTCTCTGCATAAAGAATTACATTGGGATGTAGATTATTCAATGGGAGAGACCATATCTGAACCATTTCTCTGTTGGATGACAGGTCTAGCTAGTTTAGGAGCTTTGCTTCTTTAATCTATTTCATCTATCCACTCACAGTTTAATCCACTTACATGTTCTTAAGCCAGGGTTCATGTAATGAGATTTCTCTTCTGTGTAAACACTGATGGAGGGTGTGGCAGTCACAGAAGTCAATATGACTCTGAATGAGTAACTTCTGACTTATTATTATATATCAACTATGGCTTCTATGTTTTCTAGATTGGACACAGCTCCTCTTTATACCCACTGCACCCAGCGTGGTACAGTTAGAATTTATCAGGAGACTGCCACCCTGGATACATTGAGACTATCATTTAAGGTTATAGGAAGGACCATACTAGTTTGCCTTCAAGCAGGCAAGTGTGACCCTTTCAGTATGCAGAGAACAATATACTCAGAATTACCCTGGTGCAGATAATAAATAAGAAGGACCTTGTGGGTACCATCTAGATTACATGAAGCCCATGAAACTAAGATGTATTTATACCAGCCCTCCTCTCTCTTCAGTGTTTTAAGTAAGAAATAATCTCATAATCTCAGAAGAATGGATTAGTCCTTGGCATAATCCTTTGTTTAGACATGTAGTAGAGAGTGGCACCACCCTTCTACACTATCTAGAAGCTGTTTCATTGATCTTTGTTGACAAGACCCTCCCTGAAGTTAGGATTACTTTTGTGTATATAAGGGGACTGATTTGAGGTACTGCTCCTCTCTGGTGGGATAAACTTTGGTGGGACTCTCTGGTGGGATCCACTTTTTGGGACACTCTCTCTGGTGGAATCCTCTTTGGTAGGAGACTTGGGCTCTTGTATATGGTCTAAGTTCTGACCAGAGCTAGAGGTCTTCCATTATATTGGATTGCAGTGGTAGAGCTTGTTGTACTATTAAAAGCCTTTTGGAATTATGCTGGATTTGTGAGTTTTCATCCATTCCTTGGCAGCCTCAGAGATAGAAAAGAACTTCTGTCCTGATACTGTTGTGGAACCCAGTATCCACAACAGTATCAGGACTGTTGTGACTCCCGACAATTTCTTTGTTCATTCTCTGTGCCTGGGTCTATATTTATGAGACAAGAACAAGCAAATCCTCTAAAAACACATATATAGAGGTATCTGCACAAACCTGAGTCAAATGTACTTTCCTATACCATGTCTAGAATTCATGAAATTTCATCTGAGGCCTTCAGTTTAAGGGTTACTTTTAAAAGGTTCCAACCAGAAACGTAAAGAGAGCATTGCTTCATAAATTATACATTTTTATATCTGTGAATTTTAACACCATATCTGCTAAACTAAGATACATAGGAAATAAGAGAACTGGGGAGAAAATAAACAGAAATAGCCAACCTTCGGAAAACAGTGCACTGAAGCCCATAGGTTCTAGTCTGATAAGCTCTCCTGACAGCACTAGATTGCACGCTTTATTTTTTCCAAAGAGCTATGTAGATTTAAGCATTATCTATTTGATTTTTCCCTTTCCAATAGTGAGTACAATATAATGGATTTGTGTTCCATGAATCACTTCCTAAATTATTTCATAGAAAGCCAAGGCAGGAAAGAATGTAAAAAATGTCATATTTTGATAGGTCCATAAAGGCTCTTTAAAGTCCAACTTGTCAGAGGCCATGAATATAAGCTTAGCAATGATATAAGCTTAATAAAGACATAGACTTTTTTTGCCAGTAAGTGTATGTAGTGCAACCCACACAGGTGTAAGAGAAGGAAAAAGAGAGAGAGGGGAGAGAGAAAAGAGATAAAGAACCTGCCATTTAGGCAGGCTATGGGAAGGGGAGGGAATTGGGGATGTTGGTGGTGGGAAATGGGCACTGGTGGAGGGCGGGTGCTGGAACACTATGTGACCGAAACCTCCAAACATGAACAACGTTGTAATTGTATATCTCACAGTGGTATAATAAAATGTTTAATAAAAAAAAGACATAGGGCTTAAGTTCAGCAGAACTGGGAAGATTTTAATCTGCTACTTAACAGAGACTAGGAAAAATATAGTCTTAACAATGCTTGTTTGAACTGTGATCTAAATTGAAAGATTAATGGAATCCAAAGGAATATAAAATGGATATATAATAAAAGATAACTAAACATTAGGTTTATTTGAAAAATCAGTAACTATAATATTTTAACAAAACAATTTGTGTGTCATATAAATACATCAGTAATAATTTTAGAATGCAGTAAATGCACTTTGAGATGTTAAGCATAATACTGCTAATCCACCAATGCATGATATCACATCAGAATTCCCAAGCTAAACTCCACCAGTAACATGCTACAATTGAGTCCCCAGACTCACTAATATAAATGGAAACCAAATCAAGAGTACAAAGCAGTTCATTTGAAAAACAAAGCAGTTGGCAAATATCCAATGTTTGTGACCTTAAAAAAGAGCAGGTTGCCATGTTCACAAGTAAAACAATTTGTTCACACTTATTCCCCATGCAGAGAGCAATTAACATGAGGGTGGCAATCTAGGACTGACCTTTATTTTGTTTAATATATTCAAATCAGTTTCTTCCTTGCCAGATGTTCTGTCTGGGAAAATTAAATAATGATGTAATCTGTTTGTTACTCACATATACTGTGAACCAGGTAAGCAGAGACAACTCATTTAGGATATACAGATCATTTTCTCTGACATAGAAAATTTTTCACAAAATCTGTACTTCAATGAAATACACAGAATATTTGGACACTTGAGAATTAGTTTTACTCTACAGGAATAGAAATACTAAGCCCAAAAGTTTTAGCAATAATATTGCTATTTATTTAGAGATGTTTGTCAAGAATTAAGCATATTGTTGCCAAGACACTTATACTAGTTGTGGCTTTCAAAAAATAAATCTGGGGGCGGAGTGATAGTACAGTGGGTAGGGAGTTTGCCTTGCATGTGGCCGGCCCGTGCTGGCCCGGGTTCAATCCCAGGCATCCCATATGGTTCCCCAAGCACCTTCAAGGAGTGATTCCTGAGTGCAGAACCAGGAGGAAACCCCTGAGCATTGCCGGGTCTGACCCCCTCCAAAAAAAAATCAAAAAATAAATCTGAGCAGTTTCTGTTTTTTGATCTCTTCAGTAAAATGTTGCTCCTCTTCCTCCTTAAAGGTTTGGAAGAATTCACTAGTGAATCCATCTGGACCTGGGCTTTTGTGTTTGGGCAGACTTTTAATTACTGTTTCAATTTCCTTAATGGTGATAGGCTTATTCAGGTACTACAGGTCTTGTTTCAGCCGTGGGAGGTTATAGAACTTCAGGAATTTGTCCATTTCTTCCAGGTTCTCTTGTTTCATGGCATACAGACTCTCAAAGTAATTTCTGATGATCTTTTGGATAAATGTTGCTCCTCTTAAGAACTGTATGCTATGGGAGCGGGAGGGAATTGGGGACATTGGTGGTGGGAAATGTGCACTGGTGGAGGGCAGGGTGCTGGAATACTATGTGACCAAAATCCCCAAACATGAACAACATTGTAATTGTATTTCTCATGGTGGTATAATAAAATATTAATTAAAAAAAGAATAAATAAAAAAGAACTACACGGTCTTGACTCTATACTTGGCTGGAAACTATTGTTCCAAAATCCATTTTATAACATTCAAAACAGAAATATTGTTCAGCAGTAACAAAGTTCACAGCCCATATTCCATTTTCCAGTTTCTTACCCAGGAGCCCATAAGAATTCCTCTTTGGCCATCTAGTTTACTATTTACATCTGTCCACCAACAGATGTTATTACTTGACATGGCATTGTATATCATTGCCATGGAGGTGGCAAAAAAGATTTATGTCTTATTTATGAATAGTTGACAAATTCTATTTTCCTTTCACAATGGATGAATGCAAATCATTTGGCCTTAAAGTTTCAAAACAAAGTTATTACTTTTTGGCATTCTTTTGGGCTTGAATAATGTTTGCCCTTTTATACACAAACAAATTCAGAAATAATATGTGTGTAGATACATATATACACACATATACACATGTACAATTTTTTATTTTTATATGATTGCACATTCAGATGCCCACTTACCTTTAAAAGCCCCAAGGCCCAATTCTCTTGTCTCAAGATCAGCATACTATGCAAAAAAAATATGACTTTATTTTTTATTTGCATCACTTATCTCCAACGTGAGACTGTTTCCTATAGCACTGTTACTGAGGTCTCTGACTGATGCATTTTCTATCTTGCATATTGATTTTAACTGAGTTCTTCATTTGTCTTCACAATTCCATCTTTCATAAACTGGAATCATTCCCAAACACATCAGATTATATCATTTCAGAGATCAGATATTTAGTTCTATTCAGCCTCAGGCCTCTCCGTACATCAACTACTCTGCTTTGTGCAATCTATTTAGCTTTATGCTTAAAATGTATTTTAGATCTTACTTTAAATATTACATGGAATTGGCAATGTGCTCCTACAGCAGTTTGACTTTACCATATTAGTGAAAGCATTAACATCTAAAAAAGCACTAGAAGAGGGTCTAATTGGAGCTATAAAAACCATCCTTGTTCTATTATCCCAGCAGTGCCCACAGTGAATGCTCAAAATGCTTTTTGACTGATAGAGAGGCTTCTAGCTGATAGAGAAAATAAACATCCTCACCAGATACCAGTATTGACTTTGAAAGTGCAGAAGGAATAGATTACAGCTTTGTCTTAGAAATCTACTTTTTTAAAATCCTAACTCACAAGTGTACTAAAGTATTATGTAATGAATAAATGTAATAAAGTAGCACACACATGTATGTGGAAGGATTCAATATTGATTTTCAAAGTTACAGTTAGCTTTAAGTTCAAAAATTTAATTAAGCCAAGCCAGTTCCTATAGCTTATATCTCCACACTAACAATCTGGTTCAAAAAAAACGAAGGAAAGTGAGTTGAGTTTGAGAAGGTATGCTCAAACTACTTACAATTTCAGGTTAAACCATGCACAAGGTAGAACCACTAAGTTTCCTTTGATGTTGAAATCATAGAATTAGGGTAAATCTATGGATTGTTAGCTCTACTAAAAATAAACCTCAGAGCTAAGAAAAAAATTGTTTGGGGATTTGATGTAAATTTTCTAAAGAAAATTTTCTGCAGAAAGCAAGAGAAAGGGTGAACAGAAAAGAGGATAAGATTCTTGGCTAAGTTGTACAAATTATATGAAGATACTTGAAAGGCAAGATACTTAAAAGCAATGAAAACCATGAGGCTCTTTATGTTTCTGGGCAAGCAGATGCCCTTGGGCTACACTAGCATGTGACAGGACATATGGAGATGTTAGTGGTGCTTGCTCGAGCAAATTGATGCTCAACGGAAGACAAGTGAAACAAATGATCCAAGACAGACGACATCTAACATTTGAGAATTCTTGTTGTAATTAGAAGAGACTAAAAAGGGAACTTTCCTTAATGAAAATCAGGAAGACTACTTAGAATGCTATTGTATTTAAGAAAGAAAACCAGATGCACTGTTGTAATATCCTTTGTTCTCTCTAATGTATAAAAATAGAAAAGGTAGAATTGGGAAAACAGACTAATGTTTCTCTCAAGTTACGTTTCATATATATTGTGTGAGAAATGATCTTAATCTGTAGCCTTATTCTGTCAATGAAATGGCAGAGTTCATACTAAATTTCAGATTTAACCCATGAGCCCATTATCCACCACCATACTATGCTGAAATAAGGCTTCCAGATTGAAGAGGTATTATCATTCCCTGACAGGGATGGAGCCCTTAGCCATTTGTCCTCTGAAAGAGGAGTCCAGCCAGATGCATGTTGCCTAGAAGCCTGACCTCCTCTGATCTTTTTTTCTATTGAGAGGCGTCTCTGGTGTTAAAGCCTGACCTCCTCTGATCTTTCTTTCTATTGAGATGCTTCTCTGGTGTTAAGTTATCAATTTCTTCTTTGCAGGAAATTCTCAGCTAAAATTAGTTTGGGTTAAACTTAATAGCTAAATTGTTCAACACAAAAAATAATCTAATATATTTATGGTAAAAGTCTAATCGATCACTAATTGTTCTCAACACTTTGATTTTTAGGTTGTCCCAATGAGTAGGGGGGTTACATTAAATTCAAAGCATCCTACAATAAGTTATTGGCACCAGTCTCAATTTTTTTTTTTGCCTTTTTTGGGCCACACCTGAGAATACTCGGGTGTACTCCTTGCTCTGCACTCAGGCGGTACTCAGGGGAACATATGGGATTCCAAAAATCGAACCCGGGTCAGCCGCATGCACGGCAAACACTCTACCCACTGTGCTATCACTCCAGACCAAGTCTCAATTTTTCTAAGCTGCCTAAAAGTCACATTGCAAATAGATCGGAATAATAAGGCTTATTATTCACTGTCTTCCCATTCATTGTCGATTTGCTCGAGCAGGTACCAGTAACATCTCCATCTGACCTGTCTCATGCAAGTAGAGCCCAAGGGTACCTGCTTGCTCCAGGAACATAAAGAACCTCAAACCATTCCATCAGGTCATGGGAATTAGGTCTATAATTGTTACTGGTATCTGGCATATCAAATACGACACGGGTAGCTTACCAGGCTCTGCCATGCAGGTAGCATACTCTTGTAGTCATCTCAAAATCCAGCATTTATTGATGAGCCGCATGGCCGGGCTGTGATAGGCTGGTCTGCTGGGTGGAGTTCTGACAAGGTGGAAGTCGGATGTGGAAAATGGAGGTCCTCATGGAGTGGAGGGTCGTCTGGCTTGAGAGGCTCTGCTGGGGTGGCGGGCCAGGGCTAGAACCTGCCATCCCTCCCGGGCACCTCATGAGCGGCTGGGCACAGTGAAAGCCAGTAGCAGCTCTGCCCCATGTCTGTCTCTGGATCAGCATACCTGAGCCGGATTAAAAAAGATTGCAGCAGGGTGGATCTCGATGAGCTGATCTGTGATAGGCTGGTCTGCTGGGTGGAGTTCTGACGAGGGGGAAGTCCGGATGTGGAAAATGGAGGTCCTCATGGATTGGGGGGGTCGTCTGGCATGTGAGGCTCTGCTGGGGTGGCGGGCCAGGGTTAGAAACTGCCATCCCTCCAGGGCACCTCGTGAGCGGCTGGGCACAGTGAGCCAGTAGCAGCACTGCCCCAAGGCTTATTATTAAATAATAATAAATTTATGGATTGGAAAAATAAAGCTCTGCCCTCTGATTTGCTAAAATCAAGCCTTGGTATACCTTTCAGTAAAATAAAAAACACTTGGAGATCAAGGCTTGTCCATGAGCTGTTAGTTCAGGTTCGTCTTGGGAGCAATTTTTTATTCAAATGTTTACAGATTCTTCATCGATGTCGTCAATGATGGTATCTTCCCATGTTGCTGCAATGGTGCCAAAGAGTTCCCAGTTGGTGGTCATTCTGGGAGTTCTCTTCTTAAATTTTGCAGCCTTTTCTCCCCATTGCGGGAAGTAGAATTTTGCACGAAGGAGACGGTGGTCCGATCCTGTTTGAAATTTGGGGACGACAGCTACATCGGGTCAGACAAAACCGTCGACTGAAGATGATGTGGTCAATTTCATTGTGGAACTGTCCACCAGGAGAGTCCCATGTCCAACGCTTCGCTTCAGCCTTCTGGAACTGTGAGTTCCCATGAACGGTCTTGGTGGACATGATGAACTCAGATAGTCTCTCACCCTGTTCGTTCCATTCTAGGCCATGGGTCCCGATGTGGAGTTCTTCAGCTGATCTTCTCAGTCCTATCTTGGCACTAAAATCACCGACTATGATCTTGTAGAAGGTGTGATCTTTTTATAGAACTCCTCCAATTCCATGTAGAATTTCTCAATTTCATCTTCTTTGTATGTGGATGTTGGTGCGTAGACAATGAAGATAGAAATTGCTGGCAGTGGGCCACATCTCTTCAAGTGTAATCGCATCCTATTCGGTTTGTAAGGCATTCAAATGAATCAATGTTGACGGCCATGTTCTTGTTGACAAGGACACCAACACCACCGACGCCTCTTTCGTCGCATGTTCCAAGGAACAATTCTTCTCCGGTGTCAAATACAGCATGATGCAACTGACGCCTCCTCATCTCAGTCAGACCAATGATGTCGTACTTGATCTTTTGCGCTTGCAGCATCAGATCCTCAATATATGCTTCCGATGCCAGCATACGTGCATTGAAAGTACAGACAGTCATTTTAGTCCTTCTTCTTTTGGCAGCCTAGGGTGGCCATGAAATTTTATCAGGCACTACTTGTTTGCCTTTCTTACTGCTGCCATATTAAGGGCTCTTTCGGGTCAGGAAAATAAACATTTCTGTTATTGGATCTGGCATATCGAACACGCATTGGACAGCTTGCCAGGCTCTGCCATGCGGGCGCTATATTCTCATTACTTTGTGGGGCTCTCTCAGAGAGAGAGATTATTATGTTTATAATTATTAAGTTTAATAATTATTATGTTCAATTATTATGCTTAATAATTGAACTTATTAAACATAGTTGGTTTCTACTCAAAAGATCACGTGGCCGCCCACCTACAAGATGGTCAGACTTCCTTGTCAAGACCCTGAAGGAGGCTCTTCATATTCCTGAATCAACCAGATGCCATTGGGCTACATAGGCACGTGATAGTGTCCAATGGAAATGTTACTGGTGCCCGCTCGAGGAAATTGATGAATAACGGGGTTCAAGTGATCAAGTGATCAAGTTTACAGATTAAGAGCTGTGTAGCAAGGTAATTAAATACTCAAGAGTTCAGAAAAACACATTCAGAGGTAAGGTCTAGGAGAATAAAGCAATGACAACTCAGTATCTACTCCATTGTAACTTCTAGCTCTTTGAAGTCTTTCTAAGAAGAAGCAGTAACATTAGTATCAAAGTTTGTCATACGACTAATGCAGCAGGTTTAGAAAAGCATCAGACTGATGCAGTATCACAAAACTGAAAACACATCATAGAAAGCATATTGTTTGGAGGGGGAAGTTTCTCAAATACCATTTCTTTACCAAGTTCCCAGTTTCTGCTCATCTCTGCAGGCCAGGACAGGAGATCTTTTTTAAGACTGCATGGCAGTGAAACAAGTCCAAATCTAAGTTTCATTTCCCATTCCCTATACATAATATCAATTTGAATGTCAACTCAGAAGGATATCAAAAACTAAAATTATTCAAAAGATCTCTCAGATAAAAAAGAGAGACTTATTATTTAGATTAAAAAATGTTTTAATTACTAAAGTCATGACCCTTATAGTGAACTGTTACATATGAATTGAATCATCTGTGTTATTGCATTCGCTTATTGAACTTATTAAACATAGTGGGTTTCTACTCAATTTTTTAACAAAAATGTTCATGTTAATTTCTTGCAAGTGTTCAGTATTCAATCACAAACCCACCGCCATCACAACTACGGACAACAATTATTTCAAATTTTCCCTATTGCTGCTTGAGCTTGTCCTAAGCAGACACTTCGGTAACTTATTTTGTATTGCTTGATATAGCTAATTTGCTGATAGGTGGTCTAGAAATATTTTCTTAGAAGAAAGTTACTGAGGATCATTCAATTTCCCAATAGAACAATTGGGCCTTTGAGCCCTAGGTATAAGAAATTACTGACATGTGGTTATTAGAATAGGCGTTGTGACTACATATTTTGTTTTTGGGTGCCTTATACGTACATCTATAAAATGTGATGCGATGCTGGTTTAACAATACTAAAGTTTGAGATGTTGAGCAGCCATCTATGCGGTCACATGCCCCAGAAACTCCAGAGATAGCAACTGAGTTTTTCCACCGTGGCCAGTAATAAGATATCTCTGGTGTCTGAGGCAATTCATGAGTGCGAGCACGAGGCCTACGGAAGAGTGGGGAGATGGGGGAGGGGACCATCTCTGACTCAGAAAGACTGGAGAATTCAGTCTCAGAAACCAGCATACCTGAGATATCAATGGACTCACTCATGGTCAGGGCTCATCTGAGTAATGGAGGCTTTGAGCATGGTGGCGATTGTGAGGTGTGGAACCTTTACGGCTTCTGTGGCTCTGTTGGGACAGGCGTTCCTCCTCTGAGGTCCCCCTGTGTTCAGTTTGGCGCAGGAAGAACTGGGAGCATCTCTGTCACCTATTGGTCTCTTTCTAGATGGATATGAGTCCCTGGATCGTGGCCTGTAATGAGATTTCTTTGGCACTGAAGACAATTCATAGGTGCAACCACTGGGCTTTCTGAAGCAAGGAGATGGAGGGATGGCGGGACCATCCCTATCTGTGTAAAAGCATTTTCTAAAGAAACAAAACAGCAATACTCAAAATAACCTCATACTCCTCATACTATTTATTCATTGACTAGTCAAATTGTGTGATATTCTTGGTCCTCTAACCAAGAGTAATCTAGGACGTATTTGAGAAGCTGCTGCTGGCTGATATTCAATTATGAATAGCTTTTATCACTAAATTTTATATTGTACAGAATTATAATTAGCTGTGCTTTATTAGAAGGACTTGAAAGTAGAAACATTTGGGAGAAGCACAATTCTCTATTCTTTCTATTTTGCTGAGACAATTAACTGGAATCTCTGAATTGTGACCCAAGACCATTTTCTAATAATAATATTCGCCTAGGAACAATGTATGAATGAAAATATAATTAAAAATACTATAAATCATGGTACCTCAATACAAAATGGGGAAAACTGAAATTAACTGGGTTTTTGTTTTTATTTTTTTTTTTTTGCTTTTTTGGGTCACACCCGCCATGCTCAGGGGTTACTCCTGGCTCTACACTCAGGAATTACTCCTGGCATTGCTCAGGGGACCACATGAGATGCTGAGGATCGAACCCAGGCCGGCATGGGCTGACCGTGTGCAAGGCAAACGCCCTACCTGCTGGGCTATCACTCTGACCCCTTAACTGGGTTTTTGAATGAGTGTGTGTTCATATACATGTGACTGCACTTACAAAGCAGAAAAAATAGAATATTTTCTTAATATTTTATTATACCACAGTGAGTCCACCACCCACTCCCCATTTCCACACCAGCCCCCTCACCCCCGCTTGTTGCAACTGCATCGATCATTACAATGTATATATGGGCAAGGTCCTGGGAAAGACCCAGCCCTAAACATGGTTGTTATCTAAGCCTGGCATGAAGCGGCCATGTGCTGTGGGTAGGAGCTGGCACAGCTATGCATGTGAACCTTCTATTCTCTAGCATTACTGATGATGGTGGCTGTGAGCTCGTAGCCACACTCACTGGGTCATTGGATGTGGGGGCTGAGGAGAGGGGCCTCAATCCCTGCTCTAAGTTCAGCCAGGCTACAGCAACCCCTGTGCCTGCTGACCCTAGGAGCTCTGTTGAAGCTGGCCAAGGACTGAGCCAATTTCCCCCATCTCGATGCTCCATGGGCTGCTCACTGTAGGTAGGAGCTGGCGCAACTGTGTGTCTAGACCTTCTCTTCTTCAGCATTACTGATTGGTTTGCTCAAATGTGTTCAGGCCCCCGCACCATAATGGCAGCCATTTTCAATATCCGGACTCCACAGCTCGTCAGAGCCCCACCCAAGAGAGAAGCCAGTACATCAAATTAGTAGAAACCAACCATGTTCCAGAAATTCAGATGGTGAATGCAAGAACAGAAATAGACCTGATTAACCCATAAATCTAAACCCCAACCTAAACCCTAAACCCTATCCTGGACCATTTCATGACCCCCCACTGCCCACTTCCAATACTCAATGGACTTAAAACCTGCTCTGTTACAAATTTTTCTATCCACTGAGGAGGAAAAAAGGAAGGAGATGATACTTCTCCTAGCCTGACAGAAGACTGGGCCCCCTGGAAGAAATACAGAGCCATGGCAGATCCTGGAAAGTTAACCATAATGTATTCAATATGCCAAATACAGTAACAATAATGGACCTCATTCCCAACGAATGCAGATGTTGCTGGCACCAGTTCAAGCAATTTGATGAACAATGGGAAGAAAAGTAATACAAGTGATACCACAGTGAAATATACATTTACAAAGATGTTCATGTTTGGGTTTTGGTCATACAGTATTTAAGCACCCAAACCTCCACTAGTGTCCATTTCCCACCACCAATACCAATTTTCTCTCTTTCTCTTTCCTCTCTCTCTGTTTTCTCATCCTTCTCTTACACTTTGTGGATTTCAATACATATAGTTAGAGGTTATCATGTTTATATTTTTCCCAATGTTCAATGCTCAGTTCTAGGCTGCTATTACCATTTTCAACAATTATTACCACACTGCCCCCTATCTTTTGTCTTACCTAACCTCTGATTCCCACACGCTTTGTGGTAAATATCACCTATTGACAAGACCACCTCATCCATGTTTTGTCTGACCCTTAATATTGGTATCACACTATATATTTATATCATGCAAATAAATGCAATCATTCCATATCTGTCTTTTTACTTCTGGCTAATTTTATTCAACATGATCCTCTCCATGTCCATCCATTTATAGGAAATTTCTATAACTTCATTTTTCCTAACTGCTGCATAGTATTCCATTGTATAGGTGTAAGAAAGTTTCTTTATCCAGTCATCAGTTCTCAGGCACTCTGATTGTTTCCATTTTCTGTCTATTTTGAGGAGTGCTGCTATGAAAATAAAAGTGCAAAATAAAAGTGTGTTTTTTGTCTTCCCAGCATATATTTCCAGGAGTGGTATGACTGGGTTAAATGGGAGCTCAATTTCTAGTCTTTGGAGGAATATTCATACTGTTTTCCCAAAAGGCTGTACCAGTTGACATTCCCACCAACAATTGATGAGAGTTCCTTTTCCCGCATGCACGCCAGCACTTGTTGTTCTTGCTCTTTTGGATATGTGCCAGTCTCTGTGGTGTGAGATGATATCTCATTGTTGATGAGATTTGCATTTCCCTGATGATTAGTGATGTTAATCATTTATTCATATGCCTTTTAGCTATTCAAAATTCTTCCTTGTCCATGTTTCTATTAATTTTTTCTCCCAATTTTTTGAAGGGCTTGGCTATTTTCTTCTTGTAAAGTTATACCAGTGCCTGATATATCCTGGATATTTGGATATTAACCCATATGAGATGGGTATTGGATGAATATTCTTTCCAATTCTGTTGACTGTCTTTGTATCATGGTCACTGTTTCTTTTGAGGTGCAGTAGCTTTTTAGTTTCACGTAGTCCCATATGTTTATCTTTGCTTCAAATCGCTTTGTTAGTGGGGTTTCATCTTTGAAGAAACATTTAGCTGCAATGTTGTAGAGGGGTTTTCCTATGTTTTCTTCAATGTACATTATGGATTTAGGTCTGATATTGAGATTTTTAATCCATTTTGATTTGATTTTTGTGCATGGTATTAGAAAGAGGTCCAATTTCATTTTTTACATGTAGCTGCCCAGTTTTCCCAGCACCACTTGTTGAAGAGGCTTTGCTTACTCCATTTCATACTTCTGGCTCCTATAAAAGATTAAATGATCATGTATTTGAGGCTGGCTATCAAGACATTCACCTCTATTCCATAGGTCCACAGGTCCGTTTTTACCCCAATACCATGCTGTATTAATTACTACTACTTGTAGTACAGTTTGAAGTTGGAAAGCTGATGACTCCTATCTTCTTTTTCCTAAGGATTGCTCTAGCTATTCGTGGGGGGTTATTATTTCATTTGAATTTAGGGAGAGTTTGGTCAATTTCTTTGAAGAATGTCATGGGTTTTCTTATAGGGACCACATTTAATCTGCACAAACTCTAGGGCATATTACTATTTTAACAATGTTGAATCTTCCAATCCATGAGCAGGGAATGTATTTCCATTCCCTTGTGTCCTCTTCTATTTATTGAAGCAGTGTCTTGTAGTTTTTCTTTCTACAGATCCTTTTCACACTTCGTCAAGCTGATTGCTAGGTGTTTTATTTTCTGTGGGACAATTATGAATTGAATCATTTTCTTAATATCCATTTCTTCTCTTGTTATTTGTATATAGGAAAGCCACTGACTTTTGGGTATTGATTTTGTACCCTGCCACTCTACTATAGGTATCTGTTGTTTCACGGAGCTTTTTGGAAGAGAATTTGGGGTTCTCTAGGTATAATATTATGTCATCTGAAAAGAGTGATAGCTTGAATTCTTCCTTGCCTATCTTGATGCCCTTAATAGCCTTTACTTCTCTGATTGCTATGGCAAGTACTTCCAGTACTATATTAAATAAAATTTGTAAGACTGGGAAACCTTGTCTTGTCTCTGAATTGAGAAGGAAGACTTTCAGTTTTTCCCCCACTGAGAATGATACACACTGTGGCTTTTGGTAGATGGCTTTAACTATATTGATGAAATTTCCTTCAATACCATTTAATGGAAGGTTTTTACATGAATTGGTGTTGGATCTTGTCAAATGCTTTCTCTGCATCTATCGATATGATCATATGGTTTTTTTTTTTATTGATATGATGTATTATGTTGATTGAATTGCGTAATATTGAACCATCTTGCATTCCATGTATGAATCTACTTGGTCATGATATATAATCTTTTGATGAGTCTTTGGATTCTATTTGCTAGTATTTTATTGAAGATTTCGGCATCTGTGTTCATCAGGGAGATTGGTCTGTAGTTTTCTTTTTTGCATTGTCTCTGCCTGCTTTGGGTATCAGGGTGATATGTGCCTCGTAAAAGCTATTTGGGGGTGTTTCTGTTTCTTTTATTTCCTGGAAGAGCTTGAAAAGGATTGGCAGTAGGTCCTCCTTAAAGGTTTGGAAGAATTCACTAGTGAATCCATATGGACCTGAGGTTTTGTGTTTGGGCAGACTTTTAATTACTATCTCAAAGTTCTCGATGGAGAAAGGCTTATTCAGTTATTGCTGGTCTTCTTGTTTCAGCTATGGGAGGTTATAACAGTTCAGGAATTTGTCCATTTCTTCTAGGTGTTCATATTTCATGGCATACAGACTCTCAAAGTAATCTCTGAAGATCTTCTGGATTTCTGTGGTCTCTGTTATGGTGTCTCCATCTTCGTTTCTGATTCGATTTATTTGGGTTCTCTCTTTCCATGTCCTTACAAGTCTTGCAAGTGGCTTGTTGATCTTGTTTTATTTTCCCAAAGAACAAGCTCTTGCTTTGATTATTCTTTTGCATTTTGGGGGGTTTCCAGTCTATTGATTTTTCTCTCTAAATTTTATTACTTCCTTCTTTCTGCCTGGTTTGGGCTCCTTTGGTTGATCGTTTTCTAATATTTTGAGCTGCAAAGTCAGATTATTTATATGGGCCCTTTCTTTTTTCCTGATGAATCCTTGCAGAGCTATGAACTTTCCTCCTAATACTGCTTTTGCTGTGTCCCACAAGTTCTGATAGTTGGTGTCTTCATTTTCATTTGTTTCCAGGAATCTTTGGATTTTTTGTTTGATTTCTTCTAGGACACACTGGTTGTTCTGCAGTGAACTATTCAGTTGCCTGATGTTTAGTTTGACTCCCTGTTTCTGTATGTGATTAACTTCTATTTTCAGTGCATCATGGTCTGAAAAGAGAGTTGACACAGTTTCTTTTTTTTTTTAAATTTTACTGAGATATGCTTTGTGGCTTAGAATGTGGTCTATCTTGGAGAATGTTCCATGTGCACTGGAACAATGTGTATTTGTGTATTCAGTTTTTTGGGGATAAAAAACCCTGTATATATCAACCAGCTCTCTTTCTTCCATTTCTTTCTTCAATGCCAGTATTTCCTTGGTGAGTTTCAGTCTTTTGATCTATCAAGAGTTGATAAGCAGTGTTGAAGTCTCTGACTACTATTGTGCTTCTGTCAATGTCTTCTTTGAGGTCTATTAGCAGTTGATTTAAGTACTATGCTGGCCCCTCATTTGGTGCATATATGTTTAGTAGTGTAATTTCTTCCTGGTATACATATCCCTTAATTATTAAGAAACGGCCTTCACTGTCCCGTCTAATCATTTTCAGACTGAAGCCAATGTTATTAGATACTATCATGACCACACCGATTTTTGAGAAGTTACTTGCATGGAGAATTGTCTTCCAGTCTTTGACTTTGAGTCTGTGTTTGCTCGATTATTCAGATGCATTTCTTGTAGGCAGCAGAACGTTGGATTCAGGTTTTTAATATATTTTTTCCACTCTTTGTCCCTTAATTGGTACATTTAAACCGTTGACATTGAGAGAGATTATTTTCATGGGATTTTGCGCCATCTTTCTGAATAATCTTGTTGTGTTTTGGGGTTTTATCTTATCTTACACTAGACCCTTCAGTCCTTCTTTTAAAGTTGGTTTTAACTCTATGAAGTTCCTGAGTTGTTTCTTATCCAAGAAGTTGTGTATCATTCCTTCATATCTGAATGTGAGTCTAGCCAGTTAAAAAATCTGGTGAGGCCTTCCGTTCATTGAGTCATCTGATGTAAATCTTAGGAATGCTCCTCTGTGTGTGTTTTCCTTATTTTATCTTGCTACTTTCAGTATTCTATCTCTAGTTATGGTTTTTGTCATTCTAATTAGGATGTATCTTGGAGTATTCTTATTGGGATTTCTATTAAGCTGGTACCCTGTGGGCCTCCTGATTCTGGGAGCAAGCATTCTTTAGTTCCAGGAACTTGTCAGCAATGATAGCTTTGTCAGTTTCTTCTTCATCAGGGTTTTCTTTTTGCCCATCTGGGACCCCAGCGATCATTATGTTATTCCTTTTGACTTCACCCCAATTATCTCTTGTTGTCTGTTCATTACATGTGAGTCTCTTTCTATCTTCTGCTTTTGTCTATAGAATCTTTGGACCTTGTCTTGGAGATCACGAATTCTTTCTTCAGCAGTTGTTACTCTGCTATGGAGGCCTTCCAATGTGTTTTTCATTTCACTTACCACATTTTTATTATCTGTCATTTCTACTTGTATTTTGGTCTACATTTTCCTCATTTCTGCTCTCATGTCCTCTTGCATTTTATTGATTTTGTATTCCATTGCTTCTTTTAGTTCCTTATGCATCCTTAACATTTCTTCTGAAATTCTTTATTTGAGAGTCAATATAGCTCATCATTATTGCTTGGCTCATCCAGGCCAGTGACTCCACTCACTGAGCTTGATGGAATTCTGCATTGCTTTACCATTACAACTATTGTAGGTTGCAAATGTGTGTTCTTGTGTGGCTAGATAGTACAGTTAGTAGGTGTCTGGGTTGTTTGCAGAGTTTGGTGTGGGTGGTAGGAACGTATGATCACTGATACCTCATGTAATATAGTGAGTAGTTGAATTTTGGGATATGGGTGGGTGGTTCTGCGGGTGGTGCAGGGGTCACACATACCTGATGGGGGTGTGGTGGCATGTGGTTACTGGAGCTGGAAGGGAGGCAGTGGTCATTTGAAGGGTATGGGGCTCTGTGTTTCTTGCCCCCCTTGTGAAGTTGAAAATAGAAATTTTTAACAACTAAAACATTTTCTCAATTCTAGTAATAGAATGTCAAGTTACTCTTCCTGCTACCTTAGGCAATATCCAGTTTGCTTTTCCATAATCAAGTTTAAATGGCAGTTCCTTACATGTGCTAGCACTGATAGTACTGTATCCTAAAAGAGGAAGTGAAACTTATTGTTTTCAATTAGTCACTCTCTCTTTCAACAGAGTAATGGCCAACATTCATTTTTCCATAAACTATGTTGGCTCTCCCATTAGATTAAAGCTGAGTAACATGGCAATACATTTTGTTTTAGAAAGTTAAACATTAATAGATGTTATAGAATAGCAGCTTTAAATCCACTTGTAATATTGGTTCAGCTATGAACTAGTCTGCCATCATAAGAAAAATCATGCCCTGAGTAATGAGTCATATAGATCATAACTAGACAGAGCTTCCCTATCAAAGCTCAGTTAAGCCATTGATTCACAAATCACTAATAGTGCATACTGCAAACTGTTAACAGATCATAATTTTTTATTATATATTACTACTGAAAAACAATATATGACATTGGAACTTAGTAGTAATATAGGCATATATTAACAATATATGCATATAACTGGTATTAATATAGGAATATATTAATTATAATATTAATATAGGCATATTCACTGTTTTGGGTTGGTGTGTCTAATGCTGTAACATTGTAAAGCTTAAGCATAAATATTAACATAATTGTATGCCATTTTACCTCAATTACAAAAAATATAAATGACCAGTGCTGATAAAATTAACTGGGAAATTCAAGCTAAAAAAAAAGTACACATTTTCACATAAGCAAATCAAATACATAAAAGTAATCTTTGTATTATCTAAGTATTCAATCTAGTGAATGAGAAAAATGCTACTGGAGAAAAATGTTAAGGATAAAATGTTATAAAAACCAAAAGAGTGGAAATGTCACATCACAAATAAATGTGGGCCTAAAACCCTAATCCTATTCCTGTCAAGATACCTGAATCTACCGATTTGTATCATAAGGGAATAGGAAAGTAGGATTGCAGATCAAGCAGTGTGAAAAAGTGCAGTATAGTATGAATACTTCTGATATTTAACTGCAGACACCCAAAACGTATATAATGTTCTAGTGCAATATTACTTCAATTTTTAAAAAGACAATATTAAATGAAAATAAACAATGGAAAACTAGTCTTCTTATGATAAGTCAATCTTTAGCAATTTCTGTGGAAAGAACGTTTGACAAATAATATTGTTTACTATACAAATTTGTTTCTACAATAATTGTAATTGATGCATTAATAAAAATGTTCATTACTTAGGTAATAAGAACTGATTTTAATTTGACATGACATATCAGAAGGTATTTTTTCCCTCCTCAATGATCCCTAGAAAGGAGAACTGTCAGGATTAACAATGTGCATGAAGCAAATTGTGGAGTTTAAGCTCAGGAATCAGACTTAGCATTCGGTGCTGTATTACTGCAGTATCTCCCAGGACCCTTAACTTCATATTTTTATTGTGGGAATATAAACATATTGTATTCAAACTTTTAAATCTTTTAAATCTTGACAGTGACACTTATTCTTGACTGTTTTATTCATTTATTCTTGACTGTGTTTTATTAAAGTCCTAATCAAATACTTTGTATATATCAAGTGCTTTACCAGGCACGTTTAATGTAATTAAAGAAGTATATGTTAAATTTCTTGAGTGTGAAAAATTCACTAATTTAATGGAAGGGGATACTAATTTAATGCAGTGGTAGGAAGAGTTACATAGAAAGTAACTTCAATCTAACTTTTGCTAACTTAATCTAAAGTAAGCATAAAGGTAGAAAGTAGTCCACACATCTAATAGGTTACTGAGAACTTTTATCATCTCAAGAAGTTCTATTAAGTTATAACAGAAAGAGTATTAAATTAAATAGGATATTTTTCTTTCTTTGTTTTTCCCCAGTAATCTTCAGTGGCTACAATCAATATGTGCTTTATTTAGTTGCTTTGTTATTATTACTATCTTGTTATTAAATAACTATATGGAATTTTCTGTTGATTATATGGAGATGATTAAACTGGTCATTTGGAAGTATCAATTCAGAGAATATATTGATATATATTAACTCTAAGAAGATATATTTTGGTACCTTCTTTTAAATTATTATATATAAAGAAATAAAAATGGTCAATTTCTAAGTTATATTAATTTTAATTTGGCTAAAATATATAGTCTTACATAAACTTGTAAAATTTCTTTTACCTGGAAATGTATTATTTTCTTGTCTACATGTCTGAGAAAAAGCTGAAATCAACAGGTTTATGTCCACTAACAACTTATACTGCATCTCTTCTTGACAAACTGTCTTTACTTAAAATTAACATATCCGATAGCAGCCCATTTCTTATTTATTAAAGCAACAGCATCTGTAGTTAATACCACTAATGAAGAACACTAACTTTCAATAAGATGTTCTGAAACAACAGTATTTTTTCCTTTCAAATAGAGGAAAGTCAGTAACTTTTTTCCAAGAGTTATTCTATTTTTAGCTAATAATAAACATTTATTTTACCATCAGAAATTATATTCAACAACAGAATGTTTTTTAAAAATTACATTTCTCCTTTATCAGAACTACCTGGTAAATTTACTACCTGGTAAATTTTTTCTATCATTGCTTAAAGTTCCCCAAAAGTGACTCTTTAGAATCATAAAGAGTGAAACATAAAGTGGTTAGGAAATAGAAATAGCTATATTTAGTTAAGTATTCTAATTGATAATATCGCACTGACGCCAGAATGTAAGCTAACTGCATTATAGGAAATTGTGGAAACTGCCCATTGGTTATTCTAGAAGACACAAAGCTTGCACAGTATATCTGTAGTGTATCTGTAGTATATCTGCCTAAAATTATTTTCATACATAAAATTGGAGTTTATTATTTGTAGAAATACTATTTATATCCGCATCAGGTTAACAATGTTAAAGAAATCTTTGGGTAGTTTAGTCAATACGGGCATGCAGTTCCGTGAATGTAAACATAGAAAATCAAAATATGATAAAATTATAATGAAAGGTAAAGTTTCTAACACTGCAATATAGAATCATATCTTAAGATGTTTTCAAAGACACATATACAATGATTATGTGATATGCTTGTTAAAAATTGATAATTAAACATAAAAAGTACGGATAATTTAATATTCCCAAGTAAAAGAAAGGAAACTAACTTCTAAGAAGCAGAAAATGGTAAAAACAGAAATCTGGGCAAATTTAGAGTTAGGACAAACTTAGGTATATCCACAGCTCCTTGGGATTTTCACTTTATATAAATCTAGAGCTGCTACTCATTATGACTAGTTCTAATAACTGCTTTTAATAACTGGATTAATGTGGATACTTGATTAATGTCCCATAAAATTTGTTTGTTATTTTGCGTTTTGACCAGAACTGGCCATGCTTAGGTGTCAGTTTTCATCTGTGTGACTGACTGACAGTATCCATACAGAACCAGGCCAGAGGCACACAACTCACTTTAAGACTCTCCTTAAGGGACCAGAGGCGATGGCCCAGCGGTTAGGGCGTTTGCCTTGCACACGGCCAGCCGATGCCAGCCCGGGTTCGATTTCCAGCATCCCATATGGTCCCCCGAGCAAAGCCAGGAGAAATTCCTGAATGCAGAAACAGGAGAAGCCCCCTGAGCATTGTTGGGTGTGACCCAAAAGCAAAAAAAAAAGGGGGTCTCTCCTTAAAACTCCCTTTAACATATTCTTTTTTTTAATATCATTTATTTTCTTTTTTTTTTTTTATTTTTTATTTTTACAATTACAGATATACAATTAAAAAGTTCATATTTGGGTTTTGGTCATACAGTGTTCTAGCACCCGTCCCTCCACCAGTGCCAGTCTCCCACCACAAACGCCCCCGGTTCCCTCCCCCCTTCCCCAGCCCACCTCCATGGCAGGTTCTTTATTTCTTTCCCTTTCTCTCTCTTTCTCTTTTCCTTCCCTTCCAGACTATGGATTACAGAACATACATTAAAAGGTTGTCATGTGTATCCTTTTGCCTCTATTTAATGCTCAGTTCTAGGTTGGCATTAGTACCCTCGACAATTATTAGCACACTATTCCATTTTCTGTCTTAGCTAACTCTGACTCCCACACGTTTGTGATAATTTCCACCTTTGACAAGACCTCCTGATATATGTTTCACTTGACCTTGGATATTGGTATCATAATATGTACATATATATTTATGCCATGCAAATAAATGCAGTCATTCTGTATCTGCTCTCTCTCCTTCTGGCTAATTTTCGCTCAACATAATCTTCTCCATGTCCATCCATTTATAGGCAAATTTTATAACTTCATTTTTCCTAACAGCTGCAAGTATTCCATTGTGTAGATGTACCAAAGCTTCTTTATCCAGTCATCGATTTTCGGGCACTCTGGTTGCTTCCAGATTCTGGCTATTGTGAATAATGCTGCTATGAACATAAAAGTAGGGATGGTGTTTCCGCCATGCGTATTTTTGGTTTCCCAGAGTAGATTCTCAGGAGTGGTATGGCTGGGTCAAATGGGAGTTCAATTTCTAGTCTTTGGAGGAATGTCCATATTGTTTTCCAGAAAGGCTGTACCAGCCGGCATTCCCACCAACAATGGATGAGTGTCCCCTTTTCCCCACATCCACGCCAGCACTTGTTGTTCTTGCTCTTTTGAATATGTGCCAGTCTCTGTGGTGTAAAGTGGTATCTCATTGTTGTTTTGATTTGCATCTCTCTGATGATTAGTGATGATGAGCATTTTTTCATATGTTTTTTGGCCATTCGAATTTCTTCCTTGCTGAAGTTTCTGTTCATTTCTTCTCCCCATTTTTTTGATGGGGTTGTTTGTTTTCTTCTTGTAAAGTTCTACCAGTGCCTGATATATCCTGGATATTAACCCCTTATCAGATGGGTATTGGGTGAATATTCTTTCCCATTCTGTGGACTGCTTTTTGTATCTTAGTCACTGTTTCTTTTGAGGTGCAGAAGCTTTTTAGTTTCATGTAGTCCCATATGTTTATCTTTTCTTCTAGTTGCTTTGTTAGTGATGTTTCACCTTTGAAGATGCCTTTAGCTTCAATGTAGTGGAGGGTTTTTCCTATATTTTCTTCAATGTACTTTATGGATTCAAGTCTGATATTGAGATCTTTAATCCATTTTGATCTGATTTTTGTGCATGGTGTTAGACACAGGTCCAAATTCATTTTTTTACATGTTGCTGCCCAGTTTTCCCAGCACCACTTGTTGAAGAGGCTTTCCTTACTCCATTTTAGACTCGCTGCACCTTTATCAAAGATTAAATGATCATGTGTTTGAGGTTGGTTGGTGTCAGAATACTCAATTCTATTCCATAGGTCCATAGGTCTGTTTTTATTCCAATACCATGCTGTTTTAATTACTACTGCCTTGTAGTACAGTTTGAAGTTGGGAAAGGTGATGCCTCCCATCTTCTTTTTTCCCGAGGATTGCTTTAGCTATCCTTGGGGGGTTTATTGTTCCACACAAATTTTAGGAGTGTTTGGTCAATTTCTTTGAAGAATGTCATGGGTATCCTTATAGGGACTGCATTGAATCTGTACAGAACTCTAGGGAGTATTACCATTTTGACAATGTTGATTCTCCCCATCCATGAGCAGGGAATATGTTTCCATTTCCTTGTGTCCTCTTTTATCTCTTGGAGCAATGTCTTGTAGTTTTCTTTGTACAGGTCCTTTACACACTTGGGTAGGTTGATTCCCAGGTATTTGATTTTCTGTGGCACAATTGTGAATGGAATTGTTTCCTTAATATCCCTTTCTTCTCTTTCGTTATTTGTATATAGGAAAGCCACCAACTTTTGCGGTGTTGATTTTGTATCCTGCCACTCTATTATATGCGTCTATTGTTTCTAGGAGTTTTTGGTAGAGAGTTTAGGGTTCTCTAGGTATAATATCATGTCATCTGCAAATAATGATAGCTTGACTTCTTCCTTGCCTATCTGGATGCCCTTGATGTCCTTTTTCTTCTCTGATTGCTATGGCAAGTACTTCCAGTACAATATTAAATAAAAGAGGTGAGAGTGGGCAACCTTGTCTTGTCCCTGATCTCAGGGGGAAGGCTTTCAACTCTTCCCCATTGAGAATGATGCTCACTGTGGGCTTTTGGTAGATGGCTGTAACTATCTTGAGGAAAGTCCCTTCAATTCCCATTTTCTGGAGGGTTTTAATCATGAACGGGTGCTGGATCTTGTCAAATGCTTTCTCTGCGTCTATTGGTAGGATCATATATGGTTTTTATTTTTTCCCTTGTTGATATGATGTATTATGTTGATTGACTTG